>JAJQQW010000016.1:3653792-3748036 GCA_025583905.1 Ia io
CAGCGGGTTTCACACGTTCACGGAGGTTCCCGGGCCCTTCGGGATAGGCTCACAGAGGCAGCCCGTAACTCCGGCCTGCCCCCACCAGCTTCACAGCCGCCGCGTGTCCCAGCTCAGAGCGTCAGCTCTCCCCGGAGCGGAGAAGGGAGGCGCGGGCAGGAAAATAGCAGGGTCCCACCTGGCTTGTGTGGCTCAGTGTTTAGAGCGTCAGCCCCCAGACTGAAGCGTCTCGGGTTTGATTCCCGGTCAAGGGCATGTACCTGGTTGCAGGTTTGATCCCCAGCCCCTGTTGGGGTGCATTTGGGCAGCAACCAATTGATGTGTTTCTCTCACATTGATGTTTTTCTCTCTTCCTCCCTCCCTCTCTCCCTCCCTTCCACTCTCTCTAGAAATCAATGGAAACATATTCTCAGGTGAGGGTTAATGAGAAAAGACAAAGACAAAGAAAAAGAGAAAGAGCCGGGTCTGGGCTGACGGCACCTCCTTTCAGAGCGGCAGAGGAGGGTCAGACGTGAACAACACTCTTTGGAGGGGTTCGTCCCACGGATGCTGGAGCCTTCCTGGTAAACGTACTCAGTGTGTCTCTGCCTCAGTTGTTCTCAAAAATAAAACAAAAACAACAACAAAGTAGGCATGCACGTTGGACCTCCTCTCTTGACAGTGTACCGCAAGTATGTCAAACTCAAAGGCTAACACGGCCAAATAGGCATGCAGCCCGCGGACTGAGAGTTTGACATGCTTGGTCTACAGGCTCACTCTTGCCTCATTGCCATGGGGACCCCGTGCTGATGAGCTCAGCCCAGACCGTGGAGTGAGGGAGTCAGCCACTGTGTCCTCAGCCTGCTGGGACCAGGTCCCTGCCAATCACCACCAGCTCTGTTCCTGTGGTGACCACTGGCTTGGCCAGCCTCTCCAGGCCTTGAAAGGTCAGACACAACACTCCCGGAGCAGGAAGGCAGGGCTCTCCGGTCCGTGGGGTGTTGCATCTATTCATTCATCTAAGCGCTGCTTTAGCTTGAGGCTGGTATTGAGGTCGGCTGCCTGATGCAGTGCCGTAAGGGTCCTCCACCGGCGCCTTAGAAGACTGGGAGTTGAAGTACTTTATTTTTATATGTTTTTACTAGAGGCCGGGTGCACTCCGGGGGGGGGGAGGGGGAGGGCGCGCCGGGGAGGGGTCCTTCAACCCGGCCTGCACCCTCTTGCAGACCAGGAGCCCTCGGGCCTAAGCTGCAGTCTGGCCTCTCTCTGTGGGAGGCGACTGGCGGGCTGATCAGGGGATGCAGGGGATGGTGCCTGCTGGCAAGTGGCTGCCCGCCCCCCGATTGCCCCTCTGCCACTGCCAGTTGCCACCACCCCCTGATTGCCATCCCCTCCCTCTGCCCGCTGGCACCCACCTTGGCTGGCCTGGCACCGCCTGCTCACCAGCCCTGCCCCCCACTGACCGGTGGTTCTGCCATTCGGTCGATTTGCATATTAGGCTTTTATGATATAGGATTGATTTTTAGAGAGAGAGGAAGGGAGAGAGAGAGAGAAATGCCAATGATGAGAAACATCTATTGGCTGTCTCCTGTACCCCCCCTACTGGGGATTGAGCCCACAATCCTGGGCATGTGTCCTGACTGGGAATCAAACCTGGTGACCTCTTGGTTCCTGGATTGACCTTCAACTGCTGAGCCACCCAGGCTGGGCGAGTTGAAGTACTCTGAAGTCAGAGCTGATCTGCACGTCAGTTCTGGGGAGACTCCAGCTGCAGGAGGAGGCCCGAGCCACACTCCCCTGGGGGAGAAAACCTAGGCCTGAGGGGGGAGGCAGTGGAGGGCAGGTCCATCAGGGCCTAAGTGCCTCGTGGGAACAGGCCGGGCTCTGGGAAGGCTGCGCTTTGCTCAGTGTTGTGGTGGCAGCAAACCGGGCTCCAACACACCCGGCAGGCATTAGTGGCTCTTCCATGGGTGGTGGGCTGGGTGGGCAGCATGGCTATCGCAGCCAGTACTGCTGTTCCCCGCGGCCCGGCTCCTCCTGAACACCAGCCTTCAGGCCCCTGCAGGTGGGCACGTGACCACTTCTAGCCAATGAGCTGTGAGCGAGAGCTGTTTCCTGGGGGACACCGGGGCCCTGGAGCTTTCCTGTCATCCTGTCCCGGGACCACAGCTCACCTTGATGGACAACGTAATTGTGGACCATGTGAGACAGAGCAACAGAAGGGCCCGCTCTCCACCTGCTGCAGGCCGGAGCCTGTGGGAGCGTCCCGCCTGCTATTTCATTTTGAAGGCTTCTGAGGACAACGGGCCGAGAGCCTTGAGGTGTGAATGCCGTCGCGGGTCCCTGCTATTCACACAGGAGCCACAAGGACTGGGGACCGCCTTCAGGACACTCCCGATTTCCCACCAGAGGGGGAGCAGCCCGAGGGGAGCGTGCGTTGGGGAATTGCTGGCGTCTAAGGTTGGCTTGAGGTACCAGCCAATCCAGGACGCGCAGGGGAAGGGCCCTCGAGCCACTCCCGGCAGACTGTCCCCAGAAACGCCTTCCGAGGCGCCTGTTTGGTTTGTGCGTCTGTTTGTTGGGTGTTGCCAGGGATACCAATCACCAAGGCCCATGGAATGGGACGTGACTTGTCACCTGGGCGCTGGCTCTGATTCCCGTGCTCACCTCTGCCCGCAACGATTTCCACGTTGTCTGTGTGCTTCCCCCCTCTTCCCACCTACCCCCTCCCCCCCCACCAACCCCGTGTAGCTGAACTCTTATCCCCGGCAACAGTTGAATCAGAGGTGAAGCTGTGGGACTGTTTCATGTGCTAATGCCCACAGGTGGACCGACAGCCCCTTCACAGGACTCTCCACCAAGCCCAGGCCCCCAGCTGCCACAGCGGGACACGCCAGCCCGATGGCCCTGCCTGTCGGAACGTCCCCTATGTCTGCTGGTCTCCACGCCTGCTGTCCACCGTGAGCAGTGACACCGGGGAATGATCGCACTCCTGGCACACTTCCCCTGCGGCCCCGGAGGTGGCTTGGTGAGGCGCCCTGAGAATGCCTGCCTTCCTGACCGTCTGTCCTGGGCCACTTCCCCGGGCTGGGGACAGAGTGACCTCCCAGGAAAACCCACTCAGAGCGCCGCTGAAGACAGCAGAGACAGGTTCTTCATGGTTTGGGTTCGTTTGAAAAGCCACGAGAAGGAAAGTTTCCGGCAAAGAAAGCCTTGAAAAGTACAAGACGTTGAATATTGAGACGTAAAAGGGACACGTGGGGTGATTCCCTGCTGTGGGTGGCATCGGGGAGAGCTGTCACAGGGGTCATTTAGCTGACACTGCTGGTCGTCACTTCTTTCTGGTTGGCAGACATCCCGACAGGCGTGCACTCCGGAATGGCGCTCACCAGCACTCGCCAGACCTGAGTGATGGGGTCTCCTGGAAGGAGCCCTGCTCCCCATGTGGCCCCCACTTCTCCCTCCACCTTCCTGTGGCTGGTCAGGGGTCTGAGATGCTCAGGTTTCTTGCTTGTCCCCTTGTCCCTCCCCCACTCTCTAAAGCTCAGCTTTTCACCTGCTTAATGACCTGCCCAGGCTCCTCCAGGTAGAGATGAATCCCTGCTGCTCTGCAGGGAGCTCTGGGCCATCCCTCACTGACGCTGGTCCCGTTGGTGAGACTGTCTCCGCCCACCGGCGCCGGATTTAGTTCGTTCCTGTCTCCTCTCAGGAACATGTGATCTTTGTTCAGTTTTACGTTCCCAGGGGCTGGTCCAGCACCTGACCCGGGGCGGGGCAGTGAAGACATTAGGATGTTTCTCAGCATCACGTCCCTCTCTACTGTGAGGTGGAATGAACCGTTTGCATTGAAACTGTTTGCAGACAAATGACATGAAAGCATAAAGGCGGAGGCGTCTTGGTCTGGTTGTGGCATTCAGGGGCGCAGTCCACTGGGGACGGAGGAGAACTGACCAGAGAGGATGTGGAGCTTGGGGAGCTGAGGGGAGAGCAGGACCCTGGGCGCGCAGTGGGGGGAGTCCCTGCCAGTCAGAGGCCTTCGAGGTGGGGAGAGTGTGGGCAGCAGGACCCAGGGGGCTTGGGTGACAAATCCACAGCGACTCAGAGAGGAAGCCAAGGTCCCCCCTCCGCCCCCATCACTGTCCTCTCTCCACTTCTCTGACCTGCCAGCCATTCCCACTGCCCACATCAAACCAGAAACCAGAGAATGGTCCACGCTGCCTGCCTCCTGGAGCCCAGGTCGGCAGGGCCTTTGGCCATTGAGCATCCATTCTTGTTCTTGTGGAGGCGACACATCTGTGTCCCACGACAGGCCACACCCTTCCCCCCACCCAGCATCCCCACCTGCTGCCACCAGGGACTCCCAGGAGGCCCTGACGTCTCCTGACTGTCCAGTTGGTAAGAATCAACCTCACAAGCGTGGCATTCGCCAGTTCCTTGTTCCTCTGTGTATTTCAGTTCGTTACAGGAACGCTTTGTCTGACCAATCATTGATAACTTGCGCTTGTCTTATTTATTTTTCACCCTCAGAGGCCAGGGTGGTGTCTGGGGAGGCGGGTGTCTCTGTAAACACCCCGAGAACATCAGCTCCTGTTGGGCGTGTCCAAGGCTCACCAGTCACCTGTGCTGCCCGCAGGGCCAGGAAGAAGGAGAGAGAATGCCAGCACGGCCTTTGGCTGCCTGCTGGTGACTCCGCTCCGAGGCTTGAATGGAGTGGACGCTCCTGGCCGCGGTGGGACCTGGGGGCTGTCCTCAGTGCTAGAAGCAGGCCAGGTGTTGTCCCTAATGAGTCTCACGCTCGCGGAGGTGGCCCAGGAGACACTGGTCCATGCAGGTGGCCTGGGAGGTCAGTGTGAGCTGTCCACATGCTTGCCCTGTCTCCTGACTGGGCTGTGCTCCTGGAATTCACATCTCCAACTCCCAGATCAGCTCCCTGTGCCTGTGGACAGCAACCCTCCCTCTGCTCTCTGCCGGGTGCTGCTTACGGGGTTGGCAGCCAACCCACAATGGTGGACCCACCTGCCTGCCACTTACCCAGGCGATGTGTCTCTCTTCAGACCTGCTCTGCAAGGCCCGGTGCTGGCTGGTCTCCCACCTGATTCCCATTTCCTCACCCTCTGAGAGGCGACGGCCCGAAGAATTCACCTCCTTGTCATTCTCAGTTCTGACGAAGGTGGAGTTGATCAAGAGAGGAGCCGAGAGACCCACTGCCATGCCAGGTCGGGATCTGTGAGGTCAGTGTGTCAGGAGGGTGGCGGGGGGCCCCCTGTTAGGAGGTGAATGGAGTGGGTGTCTTAGGACCTAGACTCCTGCTGTGCCTGTGTGCGGCTCCTCACTGGCTCACGTCTGCAGTGCTCTTTACCAGGGAACTAGAGAGTGGCTCACACACCTAACTTAACTGCCTGGATTCTTTTTTTTAAAAACTTTATATTGTTTTGTTTAGAGAGAGAGAAACATCGATGTGAGAGTGAAACATTGATCAGTTGCCTCCCGCTACCAGGGATGGAGCCCAAAGCCCGTGCCCTGACCGGGAATCAAATCAGCAACCTTTTGGTGCAGGATGACACCTAACCCAGGGGCCACACCGGCCAGGGTTTATGTACAACATGAAGCCCAAGGATCCTCCCAGGTGTTTTCTAGCTCCTAGAACCCTCCGAGCTCCCTGCAGCCCACAGCTGGTTCTCTGGTTTCTCCCAAGGAATCGCGTGGCGTCTGGTCTGATGTAGAAGGCACGCATCGATACAGAAGTGACTCCCTCAGTGGAAGGCAGTCTCCCCTGGGCATGACTGCACTTTAAATATATTGAGCCTCATCCTGTCATGGAAGAGTGACCAATGAGATTTAGGGTGGTCCTGGTGATGCATGCTGTGACTGGGAATGTGGCCGCAAAGCGTTCTCAACAGCCTGGAGCCAGAGAATTACTGTCTCATGACTGAAGAGCCCCAGGATGGAAGCTGACAAATGCACGAGTAAGCTTTGTTTCTCCACGACTTCATGGGCAAGAGGGAAAGACTCCTTGAAATGGATTACTTTCTCCGCAAGGTCAGTGAATCTCAGTAAGAGGTGTCTTCTCCCCCACCCCACCTGCATGGGCTCCTCCCTCACACGTGCCCCCCTGGAGCCGCCCTGGAGAGGTGAGTTTGCATCAGCCTGACCAGGAGCGAAGGCGGGTGCAACATGGCTACCCCGCATTGTCTGCAGAGGGAAGCAGCATGCACGGGCTCCATCTCAGACTGCTTTGAATTTGAATCTAGACTCTAACCCTCACTGGCTGTGGCTTTTCAACATGTTATTTAGCTTATATGAGCCTCAGTTTCTGCACCTAGAAAGTGGGCATAAAAGTACTCATTTCATGGGGATTATTGTTGTATGGGTTTATTTATGTATCAAAATTTAATGACCACATGTGTCTTTGTTCCAGATATAGGTGCCTACTGCCTCTATATATGCTACTCCACTTAAAGCACACACAGTACATCACTATGAGTCTTACTCCTCTCCATCACTTATCCACTCAACCATCCTTCCATCCATCCATCCATCCATCCATCCATCCATCCATCCCCATCCACTCACTCATTCACCCACCTCCCCATCTATCCATCCACTTATCCATCCATCCACCCACCCATCCACCCATCCACTCATCTCTCCATCAACCCATCCACTCATCCATCCATCCATCCATCCATCCATCCATCCATCCATCCATCCATCCATCCATCCATCCATCCATCCATCCACTTATCCACTTATCCATCCATCCATCCATCCATCCATCCATCCATCCATCCACTTATCCACCCATCCATCCATCCATCCATCCATCCATCCATCCATCCATCCATCCATCCATCCATCCATCCATCCATCCATCCACCCATCCATCCATCCATCCATCCAAAAGCCTGTTCTAAGTCCTGGAGATACCAAGATTAACAGGATAAACATGTCTACCTTGAACTGAAAATCAAGACACAGATGTTCTCTCTGTTCCACCACTTCTTTGTTTACATGGAAGTGGTTCATGGGTGACTAACAGCCCTGACTGTGGAACTGAGCACTGGGTGTATAGTTCAGCACCAACATTTACTAGGCATGGCACCCTGGGCAAGTGACTCAATCTTTCTGTGTCTCAGTTGCCCTTCTGTAAAATGGGGATGTGATGGTAATACGTCATGGAATCAACAATACACAGAGGGCTTGGAGTAGTGCCTGGCCTGCCTCACCTGCTTGTGTGTTGTGATGAGACCTGGGATCCTCAGTGCTTTCAGCGAGGCAGAGCTGGGTGGGAAACCCAGTTCCTACTCACCAGCCTGAAGCCTTGGACAAACGATAGCACTTACACTCTCCGAGCCTCAGTTCCGTATTTGGGGATCATGCCTATTTGTAGCCCCTCATCCTCCAAAATTGTCAACAGGCAGCATGATCTGGTGAAAACAACACCATAGGTTCTGAAGTAAGAAACTGGGTTTGTGTCTCGACTCTAACTCTGGGGCCAGGCAGCTGGGCAGGCCTCAGATTCCTTTCTGTGAAATGGGAAAACAGTTATGCTTGATGGTGAAAATAAAGTAAATGATATTTTAATAGCATGATATAGAGTATGAAGCATTATACAGGGTGGGCCAAAAGTAGGTTTACAGTTTGTTCCTATGGAAAATAATACAATAATTAATAAATAATACAAGAATAAACGCTGTTTCATGTACTCACAACTATAAACCCACCTTTGTCCACCCTGTACAGATTCTAACACTTAGAAACAGTGGTTGAATTTCTTCCTGTCCCTGTAACTGGGGTACGGAGCAGAGGTGACCCACAAGTGCTGGCCAGTGAAATGAACCCGTCGTGAGCTCTGCTCGGTTGGTGACCTCCAGCTGCGCTCCTGGCCCGTGATGCAGGCTGGAGCAGCTCTGCGGCCACTTCTTGGGGGAGCGGACTTCCTCAGAGGCTGGGGAAAAGCCACCCTTTCATATGAATGATCACGGAGGAGCATGTACATTATTCATGGAGCTTTACATTAAAACACGAGACTGCAATGAAAATGCAGGGCTGTGGGGAGTTGCTCTGATCGTCAGTCTCTGGATGGAGAAGGCGGTGCTTTGGGGGGTGATGGAGAAGTGGGGGCAGCCGGGGCTGATCGCCACGGCACAGGCTGCCTCCGAGTGCTGGGCTCCCCATGGTGGACGGGCACTGGCTTTTACCTGAGAGTAGCATTGCTGTCTTGCAGGCCTAGAAGCTGCCTTGGAGAGGGAACTCCATCAGCTGAAGTAGCCTTGACGGCAAGTGACAAAGCAAGTCCCCAATTCCAGCTGGCTTACCCAACAAGGGGGTTTATTTTCCCGTCTGCTGGAGCTCAGAGGAAGGCGGTCTCCGGGTTTGCAGGTGCAGCATGCCATAAGGGTCCCAGCTTTCTTTCCAGAGCTCCCTCTACCCCGAATGGTCAGCGGATGACAGGGTGGAGGCCAGTGCATCGTGGCCGCCTGCTTCCCTCCCCCTCGTGGGGTGAGGAGGACAGGTAGGGTGTGGGGTGGGACCTGAGTTTTTGCATTGCTAACAAGCTCTTAGTGAGGCCCACGCTGCTGGTCTGGGGACCCCCCCTCCAGCAGTCAGACCCCAAAATGCTTTCTGTGTCACCCAAACTTCCAGAATTTTCCCGCCTCTAAATAGCTCCTTTGGCATTAATCCCCAGGTCAGTGCCGCCCAGTCTTTGTCTCCAGACCTTTAACTCTGGGTCACTTCTGTCATGGGGTGAAGTGGGTGTCGCCCAAAAGTATGTTGATGTGTTGAGCCCAGGGCCCCAGGAGGCGACCTTGTTTGGAAATAGAGTCTTTGCAGATGTCACTGAGGCAGCACATCATGGCTAGACTGCTGTCCTTAAGTAAGAGGAACACGAGGACACAGAAGTGCAGAGAGGAAGACAATGGGAAGCATGCCATGCGACCATGAGAGTGGAGACCGGGTGATGCCTTTACTCGACGCGCCGTGGCGTCTGCCGCTGGGAGCGAGGTCACCGAGCCCACGGCTGCATCTCAATGCGCCGTCGCAATAGTCCTTGTCCTTGATGGTGGCAGGGCCTGCATCACAACGCAGAGCAAGGCACTGCTCTCACCAGAAAGCCTGGCCCAGAGAAATGCAGCCAGGCTCCACACGCCCTCAGCCATGGGGCGACTTAGGCTGCACAAATCGGTGTCTCCTGGTGACCCGGGACAGTTCGCAAACTGCCCCCGGCCCCCGGGCCACTCGCGGCAGCAGGCGGCAGGCCAGCCTGCGGCTGTCACACAGAAGGGCCACCGCTCATTTCCTCGTCGGCTCTGTCCGTGAGGCGCTTTCCTGACGGACTGGACCTTTTGCATCTCAGCAGATATTGTCAATTGTGTCCCGCGACATCCATTTGTCTTCCCAAATGTCCAATCTTTGTCGGTTGTGAAGTATTCGAAGCGCTGACGAGGCTCTGGTGGACAACAACCTATCATCGCAGTCTGTGGGATTAGTTCTTAACCATGCTATGCTGGGCCATCACTCACGTTTATTGACGCTGTCTGCTCACGTCCGGGAGATTTATCGGGCCCTCGATTCACCCCCACACAAGGGGCCACAAACACCTTGGTTGGTCCTGCAGCTTTTTTCTGCAGGAGGCAGATGTGCAGCGGTCACGACGCCTTTTAATAAACTAACACTTGCTTCTCCCAGTTTCCTCTTGGGGGCCGGGGGAGGGGTGTGTGGAAATCTGGGATTGATTTTGCAACTCCTGTTTCTCGTCCCCTGCGGCTGAGTTTCAGACCCACTCTTTCCAGTCACAGTTTGATTTCTCGTCCAGGGAGTAATTGTTGAGAATGATATACAAGTTTACCGGGCAGGATGGGATCATGTATATGTGCATGGCCTTGGCCTTCACATCACAGAGTATGAAATGACTCGGTCAGAGGAACAGAGTGAGTCTAGGACCCAGGACTGGGGGATGTCAGAGGTGAAATGGACGTGGGCCGGTCCAGAGCTTCTTCATCCCGCTGCACAACACACTCTCAGGGCTGAGCGTCTGAGAGTCAGGGGTGGCCGTCCAGCGTCTGTGTATCCTGCAAGCCCGGCAGGTGTTAAAGCCACGGATTTGGTCTTCTCTGAATCGGGAGGGAAGGGAACTGGGCGGGAAGAGCCACGTCTGCGTGGTGAGCAGGCTCCCGGGTTTGGTCAGTGGGGATGGGACCCTGCGCCGGGGGAAGGGAGCTTGAAGCCATTGGCAACGGGTCGGCCAGTCCGAGTGTTCTGGCAGCAAGCATGAGGTGGACGCTGTGCCATGTCCTGGGCTAAGCTCTTAGTGCGTGATCTTCTAAAATGCACGTAGTCCTATACGGCTGGCATCACTGTCCTTATTTGTATGTGAGAAGACCAGGACCCACGGGGTTAAGTAACTTGGCCACGATGACATGATAGCGGTCAGGCGCCAGAGCGGAGCCCAGTCTCCTGGTAGCAGACCTCCTTCCTGCCTCCCCGCTGGGGGAAGGAAGCCAGCGAGGAGCCGTGCAGGCACCTTCTGCCATTGCCTCTGAAGACATGTGATGTGATGTACACGTGTGTGGGCCGTAAAGACCTCAGCATGGTGGTTTGCAAATTCATTGTAATTCTCTCTGCGCAGGGAAAGGAGCCATAGACAGCGAAGCGAGAGGAAAAGTCAGGGTGAGCGGAAGAAAAGGCGGGGCATGTGATGAATGATTGATGCTCAATGAGGGATGGTGATACAGATGGGAACATCAATGAGATACTGGATAATGATCACTGGATGGGACTGACAGCAATTTATGAGTCACGTGTACTCACAGCTGTGGGAGGATGCCACACACCAGGCAGGGTGGGCGGGCACTTGGGGGCAGAGTGCACATGCAGGGGCCGTGGGAGGCAGGCTTTGGAGTAGCATGGGGGTGGGTACCTGGGGTCCCCACGGGAGGGTGAGGTTATTTGTTTGAACGATTCCACAGGCTGGTGGGGAACCCAACCCCTACTCATGGCTAAGCAGACTCTGTGCCTCGTCCCCTGATGGGAAGGCTGTTTGACTGGGGGAGTTTACCTGAGGAGCGAGGCCATGAGGCCTCCCAATTTTACCGGATGTCAAGTCAGCATATACAGTGAGTCTTAATTTCAGGCCTTAAACCACAGCCATTCCTTCCTCAGAAGGTTGCCATGGTGACAAAAATGGCTGACGTGGTAAACTCAGAAAGCACATAATTAAACATAGAGGTTCCTACGCAGAGAGCTGGATGCTTGCCCATCACTTGCTTTCTTCCCGTAGCCACACGGAGTTTTTGAATGTGAAGTTTTGATTTTGCTCTACAACAATGTATGCATGTCCCCAAGTCTCCCCCTGAGCAGGAACAACACAGATCCTGGCTAGGCGTTCACTGCTCATCTGTGACTCACCCATGTCCTCCGCCTCCCTGCCAGGTGGGAGCAAGGTTGAGCCCCTGACCGCATCAAAGACAATTTCATGCTTAGATGTTTTTCCTTGAAAAAATATCCTACCCAAAGGACTGGGGGAGCGGGGGGGCGGTAGGGGAGGCGGGTGGTGGTGGGGGGAAGTTGTAGTAGGACCAGAGGGAAAAAACAAGCACCAGATACAACTTCAGATTTTAATTAAAATGTCATTTTTTATGTTCAACAATCACAACCCTTCCCCCTTTATAAACATTTAAAATGAGAACGGAATCGTAACTTCCCCCAAACCAGGCGGCACTGCTGTCAGGCAGAGGGTCCTGGCGGCGGCAGATGACACGGTTGGCCTGTTGTGTGTAATGGAAAGAACACGCAGGCGGTGGGTGGAAAGCATTTGGAATGATTCAGGGCCTCGTGGCTTCCTTCCTCCTGATTTATAGAGGGAGACACAGAAAGAAGCAGTAAGGAGCAGTTTATGGATTCACAGATGAGGGGATAAAGCGCCATATAACATGAAAAAACCCCAATGTGGTCCCAAGTCCCAAGGCCTGGCTTTGAGTCCTGACTCCATTGATTGCTCAGCACGCAGAGCTCAGTGAGCCCACGCTCCTCCTCCAGCGCGGGGCCCTGTGCGTCACCACCGGCCTTGGCCAGCCTGGATGGAGGCTCGCACGCTGAAAGAGAAGAAAAGCTGCCGTGATTAAGAACTGCACATGCATCGTGTCTTTTATTGTGTCAGCAGTAGTCATGGTACATAGATGTAGGTGTCACTTCAAAAAATTAATGCCATTGAAATCAGGGTGTATTCAAACCATCACAGTTTGGGAATGTCTAACAATTATTGGAAACTCGCCAACTGCCTGATTCATTATGAAGATAAGCCTCTTTGTTTTCCTATAGTCTTCCCAGTTGAATACGTCTTTACAGGCTGAGGAGCAGGAGTGAAAGCTGGGCACGGGCCGTGGCCGTTCCTTCCAGTCCCAAGGCTGTTCCTGTCCCTGTGGCAGCCAGGCGTGTCTTTGTAAAGATGAATTAGGTTTTCTTCTTACTAGTACTGCCCCTTAAAAGTGGGAGATGGTGTTGCATTTCATTTCCCCACCATGGAGTCCAGAGCAGGAAGCTGCGCCAGTGCGTTTGTTGAGGGTGTTCAGGTCCCGAAGATGCCTTGAGCAGCGTGACTGTGTGTTTTCAATGCTTCAGAAGCCCGGGTGCACACGTAAGAGAGCAGGTGCTAGGGGGCGGGGTGGAACTAAGAGAGCAGCGGGGGCAAGGCTGCTTGGGACGCCTGTTACAGTTTGTTGCTGTGGCAGGTGCTGACCCCCTGATCACCTGGGTAGATACTGGGATGGATTGACTCAGGGATAGTTTCAGCCACAGAGCTCTGTGCAGGGCAGACTCGGGCCGGGGGATGTGCCTTCTGTGAGCAGAGAGGCAGCACCATGTCCAGAAGCTAACACAGCCCGTGGCAGGGGGGTGGGAGGGGGAGGGGGACGCGTGGTGGTGGTGGTGGCTCCCCATTAGCACAGGGAGGTCAAGCCAAATGCATGCCATCCCCACATATCTCTGGCCTGTGAGTGGCTCCCCTCACTCACTCTTGCTTCAGACCCCAAGCAAGTCCTGAACTGGAAGACCCCCTGGATGTGAGCTCTGTCCAAAGAACATGCAGAGGAGCTCCATGCTCTGTTCTCCTTTGATTTCTTATTGCACATGACACACACAGCAGCTGTGTCCCGCAGAACTTTACCTGCATCGCCACACCAGAAACCCTCTGCATTGGGAAGGACGGCTTCATCTTAAACCCCAAAGTGTGTTTTAATCCCAAACCCAACCAGACTAAGGACACTCCATGCCAGTGGGCGTCACCGGAAGTCCCTCCTTGTCACACATCCTGGGGAAATGAAACAAGGCAGAAGGTGATCTATTAACCAGGGATGTGGGCCTCCCAGGATGAGGTGCGGTAGGGGCCACCCCTGTGTCAGGTGCAGAAACAGATTTTACATGAAGTCAGGGTGCCATGGGAGCACCCTGCTCATCCCTGCACCCCGGTTTCCCCTGAGAACAGGTGACAGGGCCTTCTCCCTGGAGCATGGAAACCTGCTTGCAGTTGCTAGTAGTGAATACAGATCCTCTGGATTTGTAGTAATGACACCAAAGGCAGCCATTTGAGGGGACAGGGAAAGATGGTGAGGGTGTATTGAGGGTGGTCAGGTCCTAGAGACAGTGACATTTAAGACTGAGACAGGACAACTGCAGCAACCACCGAACAGTGGGCAGCCCCAGAACACCTGTCTCCAATTGGCGCAAACACGCAGATTCAAAGGAGCTCTTCACTCCACCACGGAAAGGTCGGATTTCGCCTGGGATAAGGAAAGAGAGAACTACATAATCAGACATCTGGAGAAGAGAGACCATGGGGAGACAAAGAAACAGCCCACATATGAAAGAAAAGCAGGCATCACCAGAAAAGGAAGTAAACGAAATAGAGGCAAGCAACCTATCAAAGAAGGAATTCAGAGAAATAGTCATAAGATGGCTGAAAAGAATGGAAGACAAATTCGACAATATGAGTAAGAACCAGGAGGAAATGAAGAAGAACCAAGAAGAAATGAAAAATGACATCGCTGCTGTAAAGAACTCAATAGAAAGCATCAAGAGTAGACTAGAAGAAGCAGAGGACCGCATCAGTGAGCTAGAAGACAAGATGGGAAAAAATACCCAAGTAGAGCAGCTTCTAGAAAAAAAAAAATTAAAAAGCAGGAGGAGAGCCTAAGGGAACTTTGGGACAACACGAAACAAAACAACATCCGCATAATAGGGGTTCCAGAAGGAAAGGAAACTGAGCAAGGAATAGAAAACCTGTTTGAAGAAACAATGACAAAGAACTTCCTTGATATAGGGAAGAAAAAACCCACACAAATCCAAGAAGCTCACAGAGTCCCAAACAAAATGAACCCCAAAAGACCGACACCAAGACACATTATAATTAAATTGGCAAACACCAACAACAAAGTAAGAATCTTAAAAGCGGCCAGAGAGAGACAGACAGTTACATACAAAGGAACCCCCATCAGACTAGCAACTGATTTCTCAACAGAAACTCATCAGGCCAGAAGGGAATGGAATGAAATATACAAAGTCATGCAAAGGAAGGGTCTCAATCCAAGAATACTGTACCCAGCAATGCTATCAATCAAAATTGAAGGTGAGATCAGGAGCTTCACAGACAAAAAAGGACTAAGGGAATTTATCACCACCAAACCAACAATGCAAGAAATGCTAAAGGGTCTGCTGTAAAAAAAAAAGAAATAGGAAGCGAAGAAGGAACACAGGGATAAAGAATAAAAATGGTGACAAGTAAGTACCTATCAATAATAACTTTAAATGTAAATGGATTAAATGCCCCAATCAAAAGACATAGGGTAACAGATTGGATAAGAAAACATGACCCATATATCTGCTTTCTACAAGAGACCCACCTTAGAAAAAAAAAAAGACGCATACAGACTGAGAGTGAAGGGATGGAAAAAGGTTTGTCAGGTGAATGGAAATGAAAAAAAGCTGGGGTAGCAATACTTATATCTGAAAAATTAGATCTCAAAGTGAAGGACATAACAAGAGATAATGAAGGCCACTTCATAATACTAAAGGGAGCAATACAACAAGAAGAAATAACTCTGGTAAACATATACGTACCCAATATAGGAGCACCCAAATACATACAAAAACTCCTGGAGGATATCAAGGGAGAGATTAACAGCAATACAATCATAGTAGGAGACTTTACTACCCCATTATCACCATTGGACAAATCCTCTAAACAAAAAATCAGCAAAGAAACATCAATCCTAAATGACTCACTAGACCAGATGGAATTAATTGACATCTTCAGAACATTTCACCCCAAAGCCACAGAATATACATTCTTCTCAAGTGCACATGGGTCATTTTAAAAGATAGACCATATGTTGGGACATAAATTCAAGAAGATAGAAATCATGTCAAGCATCTTCTCAAATCACAGTGGCATAAAACTGGAAATCAACTACAATAAAAACAATGCAAATAAATCAAACACATGGAGACTAAACATCATGTTATTAAACAATGACTGGGTTAACAATGAGATCAAGGAAGAAATAAAAAACATCATGGCAACAAATGACAATGAAAACACAACAATCCAAAATCAATGGGACACAGCGAAAGCAGTCTTAAGAAGGAAGTTCATAGCTCTACAAGCCTACTGCAAAAAACAAGAAACAATGGTAATAAATTATCTAACCCTACAATTCAAAGAGTTAGAAAGAGAGAAACAACAAAAGCCCAGTGTAAGCAGAAGGAAGGAAATAATAAAGATCAGAGTGGAGATAAATGACATAGAGACCAAAGAAACAATGCAAAAGAGCAACAAAACCAAAAGCTGGTTCTTTGAAAGGATAAACAAGATTGATGAACCTCTAGCCAGGCTCACCAAGAAGCAAAGAGAGAGGACCCAAATAAACAAAATCAGAAATGAAAGAGGTCAAATAACAACAGACCCCACCGAAATACAAAGGATTGTTAAAAAAAATACTATGAACAACTCTATTCCAACAAACTGGACAACCTGGAGGAAATGGACATATTCCTAGAAAAATATAACCTTCCAAAACTCGATCAGGAAGAATCTAAACAGCTCAACAGGCCAGTAACTATGGAAGAAATTGAAGCAGTCATCAAAAAGCTTCCGGGAAACAAAAGCCCAGGGCCAGATGGCTTCACAGGAGAGTTTTACCAAACATTCAAGGAAGAAATAAAACCTATACTCCTCAGACTACTCCAAAAAATTCAAGAGGAAGGAACACTTCCAAACTCCTTCTATGAAGCCAGCATCACCCTAATACCAAAACCAGATAAAGACAACACAATGAAAGAGAATTACAGGCCAATATCCCTCATGAACATAGATAACAAAATCCTCAACAAAATTCTAGCAAATAGGCTCCAACAGTACATCAGAAAGACCATACAGCATGACCAAGTATGATTTATCCCAGGAATGCAAGGATGGTACAATATCTGCAAATCAATAAATGTGATACATCACATAAACAAATTGGGAGATAAAAATCACATAGTCACATCAATTGATGCAGAAAAAGCATTTGACAAAATCCAACACCCTTTCTTGATAAAAACTCTCAACAAGGTGGGAATAGAAGGATCATACCTCAACATAATAAAAGCTATTATGATAAACCCACAGCAAACATCATACTCAATGGGCAAAAATTAAAACCATTTCCCCTAAGAACAAGAACAAGACAGGGATGCCCACTCTCACCACTCCTGTTTGACATAGTACTGGAAGTATTAGCCATTGCAATGAGACAAGAAGAAGAAATAATAGGCATCCAAACTGGAAAAGAAGAAGTAAAGCTGTCCTTATTTGCAGATGATATGATATTGTACATAAAAAATGCAAAAGACTCCATCAAAAAACTAATAGACTTAATAAATGAATTCGGCAATGTAGCAGGATACAAAATTAATGCCAAGAAATCTATGGCATTTCTATACACCAATAGTGAACTTACAGAAAGAGAGACTAAAAAAGCAATCCTATTTACCATCACACCAAAAAAATTAAGATACCTAGGAATAAACTTAACTAAGGAGGTAAAAGACCTATATGTGGAAAACTACAGGACACTGAAAAAAGAGATAGAAGAAGACGTAAACAGATGGAAGAACATACCATGTTCATGGATTGGTAGAATCAACATCATTAAAATGTCCATACTACCAAAGCAATCTATAGATTCAATGCACTACCCATTAAAATACCAATGGCATATTTCACAGACCTAGAAAGAACTCTCCAAAAATTCATCTGGAATAAAAAAAGACCCCTAATAGCCACAGCAATCCTGAGAAAGAAGAATAAAGTAGGAGGGATCTCAATACCAGATTTCAAGCTGTATTACAAAGCCACGGTTCTCAAAATAGCCTGGTACTGGCACAAGAACAAAATATAGATCAATGGAATAGAATGGAGAATCCAGATATCAACCCAAACCACTATGCTCAATTAATATTTGACAAAGGAGGCATGAACATACAATGGAGTCAAGACAGTCTCTTCAATAAATGGTGTTGGGAAAATTGGACAGATACATCCAAAAAAATGAAGCTAGATCACCAACTTACACCATACACAAAAATAAACTCAAAATTGATACAGGACTTAAACATAAGATGGGAAACCATAGAAATGCTAGAGGAATCCACAGGCAGCAAAATCTCAGACATATGCCAAAAGAACTTCTTCACTGATACTGCCCCTAGGGCAATGGAAGCTAAAGAGAAAATAAACAAATGGGACTACATCAAAATAAAAAGTTTTTTTATAGCAAAAGAAACCATCAACAAAACAACAAGAAAGCCCACTATATGGGAGAACATATTTGCAAATGTTATCACTGATAAAGGTTTAATCTCCAACATCTACAGGCAGCTTACACAACTTAATAAAAGGAAGATAAATGATCCAATAAAAAAATGGGCAATGGACCTAAATAGAATCTTTTCAAAAGAAGACAGAAGGAAGGACAAGAGACACATGAAAACATGCTCAAAGTCACTAACCATCAGAGAGATGCAAATTAAAAAGACAATGAGGTACCATCTCACACCTGTCAGAATGGCTATCATCAACAAATGACAAGTGTTGGCGAGGATGCAGAGAAAAAGGAACCCTCGTGCACTGCTGGTAGGAATGCAGACTGGTGCAGCCACTGTGGAGAACAGTATGGAGTTTCCTCAAAAAACTGAAAATGGAACTCCCATTTGACCCAGTAATCCCACTCCTAGGAATATATCCTAAGAAACTAGAAACACCAATAAGAAAGGATATATGCACCCCTATGTTCATAGCAGCACAATTTACAATATCTAAGATTTGGAAACAGCCTAGGTGCCCGTCAGCAGATGGCTGGATCAGAAAACTATGGTACATCTACACAATGGAATACTATGCTGCAATAAAAAGAAGGAATTCTTACCGTTTGCAGCAACCTGGATGGAACTGGAGAGCATTATGCTAAGTGAAATAAGCCAGTCAATGAAAGAAAAATACCACATGATCTCACTCATTTATGGATAATAAATAACATTATAAATGGATGAACAAAAAGATAGATACAGAGACAGTAAAGCATCAAATAGATTCTCAAATTACAGTGGGAAGGTTAGGGAGAGGTGGGGGAGATAAGAGATCAACCGAAGGACTTGTATGCATGCATATAAGCATAACCAATGGATGCAATACACTGGGGGGTGAGGGCATGTATGGGAGTGGGGTGGGGGGAGCCCAATGGTAAGATATGTACTCATATAATCCTACTAATAAAAGAGTAATATGCAAATTGACTGCACCTTTGCTACGCCCAAGCCACGCCCACCAGCCAATCAGGGCAAGTATGCAAATTAACCCAACCAAGATGGTGGTTAATTTGCATACATAGGCGCCCTGAGTGGACCCCCTGAGATGGATCGCAGGGAGCTGCGGTCTGCTCGGGCACCAGGCCGAAAGCCTCCGCCGGCTTTTGCCTGGTGCACGAGCAGACCCCCTGGGATTGATCGCAGGGAGCTGGGGGTTGCTTCGGCCTGGTGCAGTAGTGGACTCCCTGCGATGGATCGCAGGGAGCTGGGTGTCTGCTGCTCGAGCGGACCCCCTGCGATCAATTGCATGGAGCTGGGTGTCTGCTCCCACACCAGGCCGAAAGCCTCTACTAGAGGCTTTCAGCCTGGTGCCGGTGCAGCCCCTGCGATCTATAGCAGGGAGCTGGAGCAGGGAGCTGGGTGTCTGGTGCAGGAGCGGACCCCCTCCGATTGATCGCAGGGAGCTGGGTGTCTGCTCCGGCCCCAGGCAGAAAGCCTCTGGCGGAGGCTTTTGGCCTGGTGCTGGAGCAGACCCCTGCATTCGATTGCAGGGAGCTGGGTGTCTGCTCCGACCCCAGGCCGAAACGGCGGAGGCTTTTG
Organism: Ia io; assembly: GCA_025583905.1. NCBI lineage: Eukaryota > Metazoa > Chordata > Mammalia > Chiroptera > Vespertilionidae > Ia > Ia io. The sequence continues at coordinate 3,673,215 of JAJQQW010000016.1, forward strand.
GCCTGCGGCTAGAGCAGACCACCTGCAATTGATCACAGGGAGCTTGGCGTTGCTTCGGCCTGGTGCAAGAGCGGACCCCCTGGGATTGATCGCCTGGGCAGGGAGCTGGGGGTCTGCTTTTGGCCTGTGCAGGAGCAGACCCCCTGCGATTGATCGCAGGGAGATGGGGGTCTGCTCCCGCCCAAGAGGCTTTTGGTCTGGGCAGGCCTGGGCAGGGGCTGAGCCGGTGATCAGAGGGAGCTGGAGGGGCCTGCCCAGGCCTACAGCTTCGGCCAGAGGCTTTAGGCCTGGGCAGGGCCCAGCCCTCATTTGTGTGAACTATAGAGGAAACACCCTTTCTGACTGCACATTGGCTAAGCTTCCTGTATGCCACTGGTAATACTCTTAGTAACTTGGGTAATAAGAATCCAAAAAGCTGATCTAAGGTTTTTCCACCACACCTCTGGGGAAAAAAACGAAGGTCCACTGCTGGAGGGCTAAGAAATGTCATATCCTGCCCTAGCTGGTTTGACTCAGTGGATAATACCTCAGCCTGCAGACAGCAGGTTCTGGGTTCGATTCTGATCAAGGGCATGTACCTAGGTTGCAGGCTCCTCCCTGGCCGGGGCCCAGATAAGGGCTCATGCAGAAGGCAACCAATCAAAGTGTTCCTCTCACTTTGATGTTTCTCTCTGTCTTTTCCTTTCTCTTCCACATTCTCTAAAAGTCAATGGAAACATATCCTCAGGTGAGGATAAAAAATAAAGAAAGAAATGCATATCCTATGAAAGACACATCTTGAAAATGCCTAAAGAAAGTTGTCATTTTTTCTTGGTGAAGGGACTGGAGTCCGTGTTGATGAAAACACCTTGGTGGCTGTGGTTACTGGCAGTGGCTGAAGCAGTGGGGTGATGGGGCTGGTGCCTTCCCCTGATCAGCCCAGTTGCCTCCCACAAAGGGAGGCCAGACTGTGGCTTAGGCCCACTCCCCCTGGGGTGTGGGCCTAAGCCGTCAGCAGGACATCCCCTGAGGACTCCCAGTATGTGAGAGGGGGCAGGTTTGGCTGAGGGACCCCTGACCCCCAGTGCACGAATTTCGTGTGCCGGGCCCCTAGTTATTAATAAAGAGCTGCTATTAACATCTGCATAAGTTTTTTGTGCAGACATGAGTTTTTAACTCCTTTGGGCCAATATCATGAATCATAGACTAAGAATATATTTAGTATGGTAAGAAATCACCAAACTGTCTTCTAATGTGGCTGTACCACATTGCATTGCCATCAGCAATGAATAGGAGTCCCTACTGCTCCATATCTCACCAGCATTTGCTGGTGTTGTTGTTGCAGATTTTGACAATTCTAACAAGACTGCAGTGGCATCTCATTGTTTACATTTTCATTCCCTGATAACATAATTTTCATAGGCCAATTTGCCATCTGCATATCTTTTTTAGTGAGGTGCCTGTTAAGGTCTTTGGACCATTTTTTAATGGGATTGATTGTTTTCTTATTGTTAAGTTTTAAGCATTATTTGTATATTTTTATGGTAGTCCTTTATCCAGTGTGTCTTTTGCAAATATAAGTAAAAACATCAAGACTAGAAAGAAAAGGGGCTTCTCCATGGAGCTATGAGTAACTCCAATCAATTAAGAGGGTGGCAAGCTGAATGGCAAGTAGTAATTGTTAAGGGTGGAATGGGATGAAGAAAAACGTGTATGTACGAGAGAATGGGGGGTTGGGGGGGGATGTACTGAGTACAAAACTAAGGGCTTAAGATTTTATTCAGCAAACAATGGAGAGCAAAACAGGTATTCCAGCAGGAAAGTGACTCAATTAGAGCTGAACCCACCATTTTATTTATAATTACAATTAACTCTTGATTACATTGTGCCTTGTTAATATAATTAAGCTTTAAACCTGGTTGCTGAGCACTGCCAGAGAAAATTACACAGCTGTAGGAGTTAGAGCCACAAAAGTTTATGTTCCTCACCTTCAGCCAGGAGCATCAATCAGCACTCCGTGTAAATCCTTATACATTCTTGTTCAACAACTTTTTTGTGGTTGTTTTTCCCCCAAAGCCTATATGAAATGCTCATTATTAAACTGCAGTTCTATAGAAGTTATAGAGTTTCATTTTTGATTTATGAAGGCCTAAATTCAGGTAAAATAAAAATATTTTTAAAAATAGTACATCTATGTAACATCAATGGGACCTTAACAAACTATTAATCATAGCAATTTCAATGATTACCTCAAATATATTCTTTCTGAAGGAAAAATCAATCCTCATTGATAAGTGATATATGGCTGTTTGGGGCTTTTTTTTTTTAAATACATAAGACCTATTTCTATCTCTCAAGTAATAGGCAGTTAGGGGGATCAGGCCAGGAGGGGAGCCAGATAGGCAGTTAGGGGGATCAGGCCAGGAGGGGAGCCAGATAGGCAGTTAGGGGGATCAGGCCAGGAGGGGAGCCAGATAGGCAGTTAGGGGGAGGAGGGGAGCCAGATAGGCAGGGGGATCAGGAGAGGAGGGGAGCCAGATAGGCAGTTAGGGGGATCAGGCAGGAGAGGGGCCAGATAGGCAGTTAGGGGGATCAGACAAGGAGGGGAGAGCAGTTAGGGCCATCAGGTCGGCAGGGGAGCAGTTAGGGACATCAGACAGGCAGGTGAGCGCTTAGAAGCCAGTGGTTCTGGATTGTGAGAGGGATCCTAGATTGGAGAGGGTGCAGGTCAGGCTGAGGGACCCTCCACCCCCGTGCATGAATTTCATGCACTGGGCCACTAGTATCAGTAATAAAAATGAAATCTTGCCATTTGGGACAACACGGATGGACCTGGAGGTTACACACAAAGTGAAGTAAGTCATATAAAAGACAAATACCTTATGGTCTCACTGATTTGTGGAATCTGAAAAAAAAAACCAAACCCAAATGCACAAACAAAAGAAATAAAAACAGACTCAGAGAAACAGAGATCAAACCAATTAGGTGAAGGGGGTGGAGGGTTAGCTATCACAATAAGCAATCTTAACTAAAACATTCCTTCTTATACAGAGAGGGAAAGGCAAAGAGACACAGGATTGATGGCTAAGGCAAGAGTGTCAAGTGGTCACGATCAGATCTCATCATACATTAAAGTACAGAGTGCATTTGGGAAGATAGTTAATCTAAAAGTCCAACAAGTAAATACTTGGACTGAATAAATGTTCAAGTTTATAATGGAGAGTATATGTGATATAGGTTTACAGAGAAAGGGAGCATCATAAAAACCCTGTCAGCTTTGCTTCCTGTCTAGATTCACCATTCTAATTAGAAAAAGAACTCGAATTTAAAAAATACATACATAATTCACTTCCTTTCCCCATACCCCCATTCTGTTTGAAAAACGAGTCCAAACAATAGTCTGAGAATTCCCAGAGGAGGGAGAGCAAAAATAGAAGTTAGCATATGTTTTTGAATTATTTGAAGACAAGGCACAAAATCATGGACTCAACATGACAAGCTGTTAGGGGATTTTGCAGGTTTATGAGCAAGGTTAGCACAGCAAGTGTAGTGTTTTAGGAGGATCAGTCTGGCATTGGAGGGCGACGTGTATTAGAGGAGGTAACACTGTTCAGAGAACTGCTAGGCAGCTATCCCGCACACCAGGTAGGTGGTGAGGGTCGTGATAGAATTTGGTGAGAGAAAGAACTCCAAGGTTTCTATGCTGTGAGGCTGGTAGGGTGAACACAATATCTTAAGAAATGGATTTTAGACTTAAAAGTACAAAAGTATCTGAGTGATGTATTTTCCATGATTATTTTATTTATATCCTCTATGATAGCACAGTCACTGTAATGATTTCATAATTACATTATTTTGAATAAAGCACAATATTAATTATCATTTTCATTGGATGATTAGTTTAAGTGTTATGTAAGTATAGAAAGCTTACATCATTCAATAGTACCTTTGTAAACAAATATTAATTCTATTTAATATGCTACTCTGCAACATTCCTGAGATCTACAAGGCCTAATATAAATTTGTTAGAGAAAAAAATCCAACTTGTGGAGGTTAAATATTAAGATAAATTTTATGAGATAGGGTACCGCTTATAGATACTAGCAATATATGTAATTAAAAGAACTAATGGTAGATTAGATGGCCATTAGATAAAATTATAAATCTATAAATTGTGTATTTGTTAAATTTGCCAGGAAAGCGTATGTGTTTGTTGTTCCCTGCCCACCCCACCCAAAATTACTTAGATCTCAAGGTTAGTCTACTTGTATTATCCAAACAAAGTTTTAGGTGTCACATTTAAATAGTAAATTCCCAATATAAACTGTGATTCGGTCTTTACTGTTAATTTAGAAACATTTTATAAAAATTCCTAATATATGTGTTTAGAGTAATAAAATATTGCAATAATGTGTATGTAATCTGTATACTTACTTTGCAATAATTTGTATGTAATCTGTATAATGACTTTATCAAAAGAAATTACAATTCAAATAAGTAGACAAAATAAACTATATGGCCAACAGATGATTCCATGCATTTTTCATGTATGTCTTCTTGTGGATGTATAAATGTATTTTTCTTTATAATATTCAAATTAAGATGATAAATTTAATCAATGGGTTGTAAATATTGTTCATAATAGGTATGATAAAGTATTTCTATTTTAAAACTTGGAATTTCAGCCTACAAAATAACACTATCATTAAACCTATTATTTGGTAATACTATATATGTGTGGTTTTTTTTTAAAATTTATTTTATTGTATTTTTTATGTGTGGTTTTGAGTGTGTGAAAAATAAGACATACTAATATATATACATATGTATATTATGAAAGGATGAAAAGTGTAGCTCAGAAAAGGAAAATCTCCGGTGTAGAGTCTGGTGTTAACACAAAGTGGCAAAATGTTTTTCTTCTTTTGTGTTTCAATATCAGAATTTGTTGCAATCACTTGACCAAGTGTTCACTGTTGCCCATTTCTTACTCTCTGCTTTGCCTTGACTAAGGCATAGTTAGGCTTCTCTCCCCCAACCCCACAGGTCCCTGGACTTTAGCATTCTCCCAAGTCTGAGCCAGCACTGAAATGCAGGACACCCTCCTTAGCAGCTCGTCCCAAGGATGAGATTACCTCAGCATGTCAGACCTGCAACCATGCTGTCTGCTCACCCCATTTCCTAATTTCCCCTTAAAAGCACCTGCTAGCTCTGATTATCCTTCCCTCTAAAAGAAAGTACTTTTGTTTTCACTTTGAGGGCTGAGTAGCCTGATATCAAAGTGGTCTCCACATTGCAATTACTCTTTTTGAAAAAAGTATTTTCTTTTCTAATTCTAGATTTGTTGTTATTTGACACTCAAACATGTACTCTTACGTTTCAAAATCTTTTCATATTTATAGTCTCTCCTTATGATTTTGTACATTAATAACTATGAATATTTACAAACATTGTCCTTATGTTACTGTCTGCTGCTGCTTTTAAAATCTGGTTAGGCAACAATGCAGTGAAGGCTACAGCCATTTCTTATGCTCACATCTTTACCATTTCCAAGGTCAGGCTCCAAAGTAACAAAAGAGTGTTAAGATTGGCAGGGTAAGTAGTACACCCAGATCATTACTGTCACTGCCCAAGAACAGTATTTTTTTCAATCAGAATTTTCCTGTGGGCCAGGATATGATACGCAAGGACAATCAGACAATCCTGGGGAAGTGTCTCCATGATGGTTTTAGTTGTAATTTTCCCAGTATTACAATGAGAACTCCCATAGTTTTCCAGGTTCACAGTGAAGGGGCGGACATAATTTCTTTTGAGACTTAATTGGCATTAATTTTATTCAACTGAAGAAGTTGTAATCATTTGAATATGGGTTAGCAATTGTATGTATCTCAAATTGGATAAAAATATACTCTAGCCCTGCCAGTGTGGCTTAGTGGTTGAGCATTGACCTAAGGACCAAGAAATCACTGGATCGATTCCTGGTGAGGACACATGCCTGGATTGAGGGCTCCATCCCCAGTAGGGGCCATGTGGGAGGAAGCAGATTGATGCTTCTCTCTCATCGATGTTTCCATCTCTATATCCCACTCCCTTCCTCTCTAAAATTAATATAAACATAATTTAAAATAAATTTTAATATATATACACACACATATACTGTAATATATGACACCATGACTGTCAGCAAAAATTGCTAAAAGATTATAGTACCTATTTTTTTATATCCATACTTATTATGCACAAGAGAATTATACACATTCTAGAAACTAGTTTTTGTATACACACTGAAAAGTCAATTTGAAAACTTGACTAACAGAGGTACACCTTCCCTACTCAAATCATTGGAAAATGGAGGTCAAAAAACTGTGGAGGGCCATAGGAACACCTTGACACACATAATCACAGATACATACGCATTGTCTTCAGTGAATTATGGAATAGCAATCCACTCTATCAGATATAAGTGGCTGAAGACATGCCCTGGGAAACCTCTGATATTTTTTTCTAGCACTCCCATTCACCTCCCCCTCCCCTAGGCATCCCTATCAAGATCTCGGAAGGTACAGGGGATTAATTATATTTCTCTCCTTCCTTTTTTAAATTTATTTTAATTTCTTTATTGATTAAGGTATCACATATTTGTCCTCATCCCCCCATTCCCATCCCACACCCCTCCCCACGCATGCCCCCACCCCCCTGTTGTCCTTATCCACTGGTTAGGCTCATATGCATGCACACGAGTCCTTTGGTTGATCTCTTCCCTTTACCCCTACCCTCCCTTACCCTCCCTTACCCTCCCTCTGAGGCCAGGCAGTCTGATCCATGCCTCCCTGTTTCTGGGTCTGTTCTTGTTCATCAGTCTATGTTGTTCATTATTTCCCCTAGATGAGTAAGATCATGTGCTATTAGAAATACACTTATAAGAACAGAAAATGAGAAAAGCAATAATGGTTATGCTGACAGGCAAATGAATCAGTCTGTAGTGAGTTTCTTTCTGGGCCAACAGTTCTTTCGAGACCCAACTTCAATGTCCAACAGTTCCTTATGTGTACATGTCAGCAATGACATTTCAGTTCTGGATGGTGGACAAATGGTGGTAATGCAGGTCCGACTCTCTCTGGTTTGGTCCTGGGCAACCTGCAGTGACGCACAGCTGCTGACTGCTAGTATGGGAAGGCCACATCAGCGTCTCCCATCTCTGGACTGCTTCTCTTCTGTCTTCATGGCTGGAGTGGTCCTGTCGATTCCTCTCTGTTGCTGGAATCCACATGGTCTCAGAGTTGTTTTCTGAAAATATACAATCATATTCTCGACCAAAAGTTAATAAAGGAATATTTTCTATAAACTTGACTTGGGATCCTATTTCATTTTTTGCCCAAATGATTTTCTTCTATTTTTCATGGGTATCTTGCTTTTAGCCTTACAATTAATTTTCTAGATGTAATTTACTTACAGGTTATTTTTCCTTACATGATATTCTTCTACTATTTCTCTCCTTCTGTTTTTTCTTTGGCTAGTTAATGCCTCGTGTTTCCTTTTTAAGACTGCTGAAATTATGAATGGTAGACAGTTAGGACTTCAGTTTAAATACCCACTAAATCATTTTTAGAATTAAAGTTATTAAGTGTCCAAAACTTTTAATGAATACATACAAAAATTTTACAATAGTAAGCTAGAGCAGCAATTTTCAACCTCTTTCATATCATGGCACACATAAATAAATTACTAAAATTCTGCAGCACACCAAAAATATACTATATAGTTTTTACAATCTGACAAAAAATAGATGTAATTTTGATTCATTCACACCAGGCAGGTATTGTTGTGTTGGCTGCTGTCATTTTTTAATTGGACAATCTAAGGAAAAAGAGGCTAGTGCCTGTAACTAGTCAGATATTGTATGTTATAAAAATTCTTGCGGCACACTGGTTGAAAATTGCTGTGGAGAATAACATCATGCAGATCAGTCATTTTTAAAATAATTTACAACTTTACTGTTCTGAAAACCAAAGCAGAGATTATTTTTTACTTAAAATTACTGTAATATATGGAAGATGCTTTCCAAATACAGCAATTTTCAGAGAGCTATACATTTTGTGCTTTATGACCTATCTTTACTCTTGCTTAAGTGAAAACTTGTGCAACCAATTCTGCATCAGTGCTAATACCTTGGAGAGCATTCCTAACAGTAACAGTGAGAAACAGAAACTAACATAAAATAGTGCACACAGGAAATTTGTACACAGTGTGGTAAAGATAACATCTTGGTCTTAGGTATCATTTTGTCCTGATGTTTTTAAGTGAAGGTGCAACAATTTTCTATAATTATGTATTTATTCTCTAGGGTATCATAATAGTTGATAAAAAAACATGTAACCTTTTTAAGAACATCAGTAATTAATCTCAAGGTTGCAATAAAACTCACTGTAATCATTTTACTTTGGATTAGACAGATAGGAATTTTCCTCAAAATTACTGAGCAAGTCACAGAAGGATGGCCTCATCAGTTATTTTATGTGAGAGATGATCCCCACTGCTCTTTCTCTGTTGAGGAGGACTGATACTCAATCTAGGTCATTCCCCAACTTTCAGGAAAAAAAAAAAAAAGAGACCGAGATGTCAGTAAAGAATTGATATCAGTTAGCATAGCAATGCTAAGTTGAGAGCATTGATCTTCTTGAAATATCATAATTAAAAACATTTTTCCTTAAAAGAGAGTAAATATATGATGTCATCATATGTTTTAAGCCATAATCATGTTTATTCATCAATTCAGCACCTATTTATATATTTATAACATAATTGACTTTTACCTATCACAATAATGAATTCATTTTTGCCCTTCAAATATACTATGGAGCAAGAATATAAAATACTGCTAATATGGAGAGTAGATATTAAATAATTTATCAGAATTACAAACTAACTTTTACTTTTGTGTTCAGACTATTAAAATGGCACAGAATCTACATTATAAGAAGACAAACAAAAAAAGTGCAAGTATCATGTATTATGCCATTCAGTGTAAATCAAACAATCCCAAAATACCAGAGGCTCTTTTGGTGAAAACTGGACTATGAAATCAGTTTCTCTCAACTACTTGAACAAACAAACAAAATAAAGTAAAACCGTGTTCCTACTCCCTTTCATTTCCCTTGGTATTTATTAATAAACTTGGGTGTAAATGAATCCTTTAAACTAGGAAATATATCATACTGGTGGTATAGTTCCCAAAATCAGAGGTTTATGTACAAATAGAGACAAGAAGAATCCCATATTAGTGCATTCTGGAGACTGAAAGTTTCCAGTACATCAAGGGATCACAAATTCAGAAAATGGGAGCCCAAAATAACTTACATACTTAATCTATAAGAAACAGACTAGAGCTGGCTAGACAAAGAGAAACATGTTGGAGTTAGGGCCTTCAACAATGTTCCACGTCTCAAGTGGCAAACAAGTGGAAAGTGAGAGGAGCAACTCAGGCTGTGGGTACATGCGCTTTACATAAACAATCACCACACTGTAATACCCTTCATCTCATGCCAAAATGAGTGCGCCATACAAACAACATAAACAGCAGGATGCACCAGAAAATCAGAGCAAGCCCAGCAACAAGAAATATTTTCATAAAGAATTCGAGATTTTTTAGCTTTAAAAATGAGTACTACCTCAGTCCAAAACAACACAAAAACTATGAAAACAGCATTTTGAATCATAAATGGGATGCAAGAAAGATATTCTACTTTCACAGCAGCAGCAACTCTTACTTTATACTTGGTTGTGAATATAATAATATTTGGAATATAAAAATAGCACTTGATTTTATGTATTAGTTAATTACAAATCCTTCAGGCATAAACATTTTTAAGGGGGGCAGACAATTTGGTATGGGTAAACACACAACTCAGCTACTGTAGTGGAACTGCCCCTGTATGCTGAAGAGTAGGCCACAATCATGAGTCATCAGAGTTTTGTGGGCATTCGTCAGCACGTGTTGTAGAGGACATGAAGAATGTCATTTCATCTGACGAGCCTTTTAGAAAGAGGGCAACTAAGAGTCTCTCTCTCGTGCACACACATACATACACATTTGTTTTATACATAGATATATGTTTTACACTTCTGTTTTTATGTGTGTGTGTAGTTGTGACTTACATGGTAGGATAAGAAGTGACGATGAGAAGAGAGAGTCCAGGACTGTGGTACAATCTCATCACGGAGCCTTCCCACCTGCACTGCTCTGGCAGGACTGATAAATACTGCCTGCTTACACGGCTTCTCTTTCAGCCCCTGAACGGTCTGCTCTTCTCACCAGTGCCATTCTTTTGCCATTCTTCGCCCCTCCAGGAAACCTGTCATGGTAGGAAGGATGCAAAAACAACTCCCCAGCCTACATGGGGTCCCATTAGCTGCACCCGTGCCCGTGCAGTATCATACATCCACATGCACAGCTGATTTGTGGCCCCGCAGGTGTGCCACATAGCTCAGCAAAAAATGTGCTTGTCCTATTTACATTGGGATTACTGGGTTACTTTGGAGTTTCTTTTAAAAACATATTTAATCACTTCAGACTACTTTTCCTACTCTAAATGATGTAATGCACCACTAAAATACTTTAAGTTGCAATATAGCTTAATAACTAACATAAATGAAAAATCACAGGATCCTCAAACTGGGTAAATATTTTTTCAACTTGACACCAGAATCATGAATCCAATGTAAACCAAATGTTTCTTTAAGCAAGGGCTAAAATTAAAGCAATATAAAATAACTGAAGTAAGCACAGTCTTCTTCATTAGGCATACATATAATGCAGAAACCAATACTTACAGAAAAGACTGAAAATACAAAAATCCTCTATGGTTTTGTTTGTTTAATGTTTCGGACAAACTGTATCAATGAAAAGCATCAAATTGATGTATTTGTTTTGGTTACTAAACTTATGATTCTATATTTCAACAATGGATCAGTAGAAAGTTCTTCTATTTCATTTAAATATTTGTATCCTCTATCAGGTGCAACAGGTAGTGTTTGCTGCACAGGTGGCCCTGACCCTGCATTACAAACTCCAGGGCACCATGGAATACATTATCAAAACAGGTCTTGTTTTTTTGGGTTTTTGTTTGTTAGTTTGTTTTTTACCATTCCCTCATTCTGTATCCCAAGCAATGTGTACACACCTTACATCTATCTCATTCTCATAAAACACTGAATCTGAATCCGCTGCCACAAGAATTATGTGATATGTTTGTCTAAATTAAGTGTGTCTGCTTTGTACATTATCAATCTCAGTTATTATGAAACTCTGCTTTGAAATCTACAGTGCACCGTGGTTTTCACTTAGAATTGTAAGCTACCCCGCGATAAACTGAGGTAGTAAATGGCAAGTCTATATTCTTACCTGTGCAGAGCCGTGGGAACTGGGACTGGAGGCCGAGGTCTGGCTACCTCACTGGCTGCTGATCAAAGAACGACAGGCTGAAAGCTTCTCACCTGATGTTCTTCTGGGCCTGCGCCAGCCCCACCCTCTTCCTGCTCATTTTCCTCAATTGCAGATTCCTGGCTCTTCAGATTTTAGTTGTTGCTTCTGTTGGCTTCACTTTTGGTGAACATGTTAAGATGGGTGTTGGCCTATAATAATATTTCAGTTCCTCACACAGCTTTTGACTTAGCTTTCCCACACTTCTCTTCAATAAAGATTTTATCGCCAATCTCATCCTCAAGGTTTGTTAAGAAGTTTACCAAACAAGATAGAGAGGGGAAAGTATTCAGAAATGTAGCAAAATTATTTAGAATATACCTCAAATCTCCCTTATTTCTTTTTTTTTTAAAAGTTCTCCCAGATAGCCCCACACATACCTCTGCCAATCTTTGAAAACATTTCAATACTGCCTCCTATCACTCTAGTATCTTTTGTATTTGTTTACAGGTGGGATGGGAGGGCTGCCACACAAGATAATGAGTTTCTATGGGATAGAGAATTCATTTTTGCTCCACCTACAATAATGTGTACCTACATACTACTATATACATGTGGAATTAAATTGAAGGGGAATATCTGCTTTTTTTAGGGAGATGGAAAAATTTATGTTTTTACTGGATATACCTCCCACCTATAGAGCATACAATGCCAAAACACAGCTGAATAAATAAACGATTTCAATACAAAAACACACCCTCATGGACTCAAACATACATTCCTGGTATGCAATCACTGGTACAAAATCTACTCGTGTATTTCTGCTGATTTTACCCACTGAACAACCTTTGCCTCACCAGGAGTTGAGACTTTTCACTTCTGCTACCATTCTGCAAAAAAACAAAAGACCTTTTCCCAGAAACTGTTGCCACATGGCTGCCTTCCCAGTTCCTTACTGCTCAGCTTGGTATTGAACGATGCCACATGTATCTGTCACAGTCAGTTCCCCACTGGAAATACTTCTTTATATAAAGGGTGTCAGGAGTAAATTAAATCAGGGTAAATGCTTCTTATGTGTGTGATGTATTTATGTGTACCTGTACTTGCAAGTGCCAAGGATAGTTTTTTAACATCCCTTTTTTTTGGACTAACACTGAAAACCCATCTTTATTCCATGTATTCCTGGAGCACCATCAACCTCTGCAATTGCATTCATCATCTTTCAGGGCACGCGTGTAATCCAGGCTGGGTTTTCCTCCTTCGGGTCTGTGAGCAGGTATACCTCAGAGATATTGCAGGTTCGTTCCAGACCGCCATAATAAAGTTAGTCTCGCCATAAAGCGAGTCATACGCTTTTAGCTGATAGAGGTTCCTGCCTTGATTCATAAAAAATACAACACCTGTGAAACACAGTAAATGAAGCAAATACAAGGGCGGTGCTCCTGTGTTCTTTCCAGCTGAGAAGCGTTTCTTTGTTTCTCTTCTTCCCCCAGGTGAGCTGAGTTAGAATTGTTACCATTACTTGCATGTAGAGACAAATTACTGGTACTGTACTAGTTGGCTGGGTAATCTCAGAGTTCATACTATTTACAGCCTACTTTAATCTTGAAAAGTCAGAAAATGAACCTTCCAAACATGGAATGGTTAGATCATCTCACAAAATGGTGGAGTCTTTCTAAATATTACAGGTATTTTTATGAGACTATAAACTAATTTTCTAAGTAAAAAATGTTTTAAAGCCAAACAGACTGTCAGTCCCAGCTTTTTGTAAAGGCTTGTGCTCAAAAGCAGCAGTTAGTAGTGAAATAGTCATCTTACTTTTAGTACTAGATTATAAAAAAGTATTTGTCCGATTTTAATCCTTTTTGATCTTAGAGATAAAACAGTAAAATTTTACCTCCTGGCTCTTAACCACTTCTTCAATCCTATCATTCTTGACATACAGACAAGAAAAGACCTCCGGATTGATAAGTTTGAAGGCTAAGAAGAGAAAATGAAAAATAGATTGTACAGGCTGAGAACAAATTATGAGTAGTTGGCACCTTAACACAGTGTATTACCAACTAGCATAAAGGCAGTTGAACCTGCCTGAGCATAAGAAGACCTTGAGAGAACTTATCCGCATAAAAGAAGATGTACATTGAAATGGATATTTCCCAGCCCTCGGGATGAGCAGGTGATATGCTTTTGTTCCATCTGCGCTGCATATACCAGGAGGGGCATCATTGTCTCTGTCTGACATCTGTTCTGATTGGCTGGTGCTCATAAAATAGCAGTTGTTAGGTTGTTATGTGTCTTAAAGATCATTCCAGAGCTCTAGCTTGGGACGATCTTGGTGTTGATCTGGAGTGGGCACTTATGGTGTTTCCCTGCCTGCTTTTTTCTCACAATCTGGGCATACTGCAATTTATACTGATTCTTCTAAACTTCCATCAACTGATTTTGGAAAAATTACTTTTAAGTCTTTTTTTTTTTTTTTCTCCAATTCCAAACTATCTTTGAGACCCACATCCCAAAAATAAACTGCCTGGAGGAAAGGCAGTAAGTGATTATGTTTTTGTATATCTAGAACTGAAACTAGAACTATACTAAAATGTTCAATAAATATGCATTGGAATAATTGGCAGCGGCCAAGGGGCTGGACCACGTGACACTGTGCCGCCTGCTGGTGCCCGCTGCATCTGGTTTATTTTATTAAACATTATATTAGAATGATCTATTCATACTATGGCTTATAAAATAATTGGTTCATTTTTACTGCTATATAGTATTCAGTGTTCTGATTCATCTGCAATGTATTTATCCATTCTCTTGTTGATGGACATTTGTGTTGCTTCCACTTTAGAGCTATTATAAACTACTAGAGGCCTGGTGCACGAAATTCGTGCACTGGGGAGGGTGTCCCTCATCCCAGCTTGCACCCTCTCTAATATGGGACCCCTCGGGGGATGTCCAACTGCAGGTTTAGGCCCGATCCCTGTGGAATCGGGCCTAAACCTGCAGTTGGACATCCCTCTCACAATCCAGGACCGCTGGCTCCTAACCGCTCACCTACCTGCCTGATTGCCCCCTAACTGCTCCCTTGCTGGCCTGATTGCCCACTAACTGCTCCTCTGAGGGCCTGATTGCCCACTAACTGCTCCTCTGCGGGCCTGATTGCCCCCAAATACCCTCCCCTGCTGGCCTGATCACCCCCAAGGCTTTTATTAGTATAGATATGACCCTGCACAGAAAAATTTACTAACCCTGCTTTACAATAAGTGCTTGACGATTGAATCATTAGGACCAGACACCAAGATTTCCTTTCTTTGAATAGTGGAGGGAATACTTATCTTGTCTTTAAGTTGCCCGGAAATTAAAATGAGATAATGACTTAGAAAAGTATAAAAGCACCATATAAAGACAACTGTCTTTTTAATGAAGTGGCAAAATGAAAAACACTTTTTATTCTCCCCTTCCTTCCTTACAGCTTTTATTTAAACTTTGAAATTTATAAAAATTTCACTCCAATGTTCATTTCTTTACATTCAACATTATTTTGTATTGGTTTCAGGTTTTATATTAGTTACAGAATAGTGGTTAGACAATCATATACTTTACAAAGTGTTCCCCGATATTTCTAGTACCCACCTGGCATCACACCATCATTACAACACTATTGACTGTATTCCCTATTTAAGTGACAATGGGTTTACAGGTTCCTCTCAGTCTTTCTTTTGTGTTGCTTGTCCTTCCTTTTCTTTCTCACTTCTTCCCTCATTTTCTTTATATAGTATCTCAATTGGCCATCAAAGCTCAGTGAAGGCACTGGGACACGCTTAATCCATTTTACAGACCAGGAAACTGAGGCCACTTCCAGTTGGCTGTGGAACTTGACTCAGCACACAGGAAGCCCTCAGAGCCATGCTCTTTGCGCTTCCTAAGGGGCAGCAGCCCAGCAAACAGAACAAACCTTCCAGTCAGGCTTCTGAGCCTCTTTCTCAAGCACCTCTTCATTCCGGATGCTCCACATTCTTTCCTCTCCCCCCATTCTTTACTGCCCCCCCTCCTCCCAAGCAGGTGGAAGGCTTCCCACTCACTGCCTAGGCATGCTCTGCTATGGGGCAGGGTGTAGCGAGCTTGCTTTTGGGTCAAGGCAGGAGCAGGAGTCACTGCCTCTGAAGTGTGAAGGCCGCCTGAGCGAGGCCCATTAGCACTGGGAGCTTCTCTGAATCACATCAGTCAGTCCAGTACCCTGCAGTGCAGCACCCCTCCACTGAGGTGGCACCACCCCTCAACCCCCGCCTCAGGGGTGAGGGTCCTGGCCCTCTGCCAGGAGTCCTTCCATGCCCCTTGATCCCTGGCTGGGCCCACCCACGTCTTGGGGGGCACTGCAGAACCTCTGTCTCTCTGCAGATGAGGCAGATCCCTGCCCTAGGTCTCCGAGAAGCTATGAATCTGTGGCCAGAGGCCTGGTCTGGGTCTCAGCAACCACATGCCTGCAATGTTCCCAGGGACCCTGGGAGCGGCTGGGCGAGTCCCGCCTCACCTCCCCGGGGTGCTGATCTCCCCAGGAACCCCTGGGAGAGGCTGGATGGGCCGGCTACGCCACCTGGGTTGCCGATCTCCCGGCCACGCCCCCCCGTTGCCGATAGCCCCAGGGACCCCCGGCAGTGGCGGGATGTGCCGGGCCATGCCCCCCCAGGTTGGCGATCGCCCCGATACCCTCTTGAGCGTCTGGGCAGCCAGGTCTTGCCTCCCTGGGGCAGCGATCTCCCCAGGGACCCCCGAACTAAGAGGACTGGGTGCCGCCATCTTGATCTTCTCAACGGCCGGATAGGCCACCCGGAGTCCCACCCCCCAGCCTCCCGCCGGCCCAATCGTGGGCGTAGCAGAGGTGCGGTCAATTTGCATGTCTCTATTATAAGGTAGGATGTTGTTATTTACATTATTTAACATACATTTTGGTGAAAGCACACTTTATTTGAGCATATACCTTAAAATAGAATTTTTGTATACATACATTTAGCTTTAATACTTATTGCCAACACATTCTTTCAAAGAGATTGTGCCAAACCAGGTAGAAAAGCATAGTTTATTTTGTATTTTAACAACACTTGTTGTTGCTATCTTTCCCAATATGTACAGGGATTTACTGTGTTTTTTATTTGCATTTCCCTAAACACTGCTATGATTTGTCTTGTGTTCTCAAAATTCATATGGTGAAATTATAAGCCCTAGTACTCAGAATACTACCTTATTTGGAGTCATTGCAGGGTCACTGCAAATGTAATAGTTAAAATAAGGTTATACTAGAATAAGGGTGACTCCTAATCCAAAATAACTTGTGTTCTTAATTTAAGAGGGATGAGGGTATAATTTGGATACAGACACAAGGGCAAATGCCATGTGAACTTTGGAGTTTTGTTGCCACAAACCAAGGAATGTCAAAGATGACCAACAAACTAGTTGAAACTACAAAAGAAACATGGAACAAACGCTCCCTCACAGCCCTTGGAAGAAGTAAACATTGCTGATAACTTGATTTAGCCTCTGAAATCTCAGAATAAATTTCTGTGGTCTTAAGCCCGCCAGTTCGTGGTCCTTTGTTGTAGCAAGAAATATAATGACTAATGTTAGTTTGTATTTCCTTGTTCACTAACGTTAGCATTTGGATATTCTACTTTATGACATGCCTTCTGACTTCTTTACTGACTGAGTACTAAGGATATGTGAGCTATTTGGCTAAAAGTTGACTTTCAGTTACATATTTAAATATCTTCTTTGCAGTAAATTTTATTACTCCCTTAACGATATTCCTAATTTTGATATAATATTATTTATTTGTGTTTTGCCTTATGTTTGCTTCTCTTTATATTTCTATTTGTATTTTTATTATTTTTAATCAATTTTTGTTGATTTCAGAGAGGACGGGAGAAGGAGAGAGAAATAGAAATACCAATTATCAGAGAAAATTATTGGTTGGCTGCCTTCTGCATACCCTGCACTGGAGATCAAAACAGCAACCTGGGCATGTGGCTTGATTGGGAATTGAATCATGACCTCCTGGATCATAGGTCAATGCTCAACCACTGAGACACACTGGCTGGGCAATTGTAGACTATTTAAATCTTGATAAAAGAGACTCCAAGGGTTAAGTTTTTTCTATTTTAAATGGTTATTTGAAAACACTTTTAGCTCCAGAACTTTTATTTTTTTAAATGTATTTTTATTGATTTCAGAGAGGAAGTGAGAGCGAGAGAGAGAGAGTAGAAACATCAATGACGAGAGAGAATAATTGATTGGCTACCTCCTGCACACCTCATACTGGAGATAAAGCCTGCAATCCAGGCATGTACCCTGACCGGGAATTGAACCAAGACTCAGGTTCATAGGTCTATCCTCAACCACGGAGCCAAGCTGGCCAAGCTCCAGTTGTATTTTTATATCTTATATATCTAGTTCTACAATGTTGCTAGAATTGATTTTTTGTATGTATGGTGTTTAGTAGGGTGCAACATATACTTTTCAACTAAAAATATTTATAATTGTCCATGGTCTTCCTTTATGAAGCTTGGTCTCCTTTGAAAATTTCTTTATAAGAAGCTAACTAATTTTTGTTAAAAATGAAGCTAACTAATTTTTGTTAAATTCTTGTGAAAAATGTGTTCATGTTTGGCATGTATAAAAAACTGAATTAAAGAAGTAATTTGATATGTAATTGATCTTTGTAATTGCCTTGAATTCTGGACACCCTTATTCATAAAGATCTATATAGAGAACATGTTACAATTTCCATATTTGCTTTGCCAGGTGAGGAAGAACCTGTGTCCAAAAATTCCATAATTTGTAATGGCCTTTTCTATTTAAATCTTGGTTAGTGTCACCTTTTCTATTTAAATCTTGGTTAGTGTGAGTACTCCTTTTGAAAATGAATATGTCCCTTACATTTTTGAGTTTATGACCACAAAATTGTTTGACTTGGAATAGATAGCTGCCTTAGGGGAGAGAGAAATTAGAGTGTTAGAGAAGAGATATAAATAGAAGTAGTCTTGCAATTAATAGTGTTGCATTGAGAATGAATTTCTAAATTCCTCTATTTTATCAACAGCAAGGCCAGAAAAGCTAGACCACACAGTTGTATGTAAGAAATAACCAAAACAAAACAAAACAAAAAAGAAAGCCAGGAAGCTTGCTCATGTGACTCAAGGAAAAATTACAGGAACAATGTGAGAGAGAGGTGATGTGTTGAATGTTATAAGTTCACAACCTGATTTCTCTTCATTTGCCTTTAGCTTAAAAGGAGAACTTGTATAGACAAGGGAGTGGAATTAAAGCAGAGAGTAGATCTTGTATATTCCACCCCAGCTGGGTCTCTGGAAGGAGATTGCATGGCTTCTCCATACAATCTTTGGCAGCAGTCATGGTCAGGAGAGGGAAAACTGGAGGATCATCCTATCTCCCTAATTGCTCGTATGATGTAAAATGTTATCAGAAACAGCCAAGCAATTTTCTGAGTATGACAGAGGAGATTGTGAAAGTTGGATTTTGCCTTCTTTGTCAATTTAGCTAGTCATTTTCTAGTCAAGCCATGTTTGGGTGACTTGCATTTTCCCCCACTTATGATCATTAATTAAAATTTCTTAGAATTCTCCCATAAGAATAGAATTACATTACTAATAGAAGTCAGTTCTTACTCATTGCCAGTTCAACACGATGTCCTTATATATATTGTATATATTTAGTATAGTATTTTCATGCATGCAGCAAGTACAAGTGAATCCACCGAACATTTTAATCTACATCTAAACGTATGTTCTTGTTTATCTTTCCCATTACCTTGTTTTCTCTTACTTGATATATTCTTATCCTTCTAAAGTCAGTGTTCATCATTTAGCTTTCCTCTTTATACTGTTTTATACATTTGAATATTTCCCAAGAAGTATATAGTTATTGTTGCATAAAATGCAACTGATTTTTTTTCAATTTTAGTTATGTTCACTTTATTAAAAGCATCGTATCGGAGCTATGGGGGGTTTTTCATAAAATATTATTCTGTTGAGCTTCATCCATATTGGGATTGTTACCATAGTTAATTTTTTTACCACTTTATGATAATCCATTGTGTGAATACACCATAGTTCATTTGTGTTCTCGTTATGAACACTTGGAGTGTTTCCCATTTTTTTTCTATTGTGAACAAAATTGCTATGAACATTGTTGCACATGGCTTCTATTGTACACAGACAAGAGTTTCTTCTGTATAAATTTAGGAGGAGAACTATTTCCTTATAATATATGCATTGTTCAGCCTTAGGAGATAATGCTAAACTATCTTGAATATATTTGCATCTGAATAAGAGATTCTGTTTGGCCATATATACTCTAACATTTCATATTGTCACATAGTTTTTATCAATTGGATAATGTATGAGGGCATCTCATTATGATATTGATTTAAATTTCCCTGATTTTTAATAATTTTGCTTCTTATATTTCTTCTTCAGCAAAATTTCTATTCATATACTTTGCCTTTTTTTTTTGTTTAAGTAGTTTTCTTTTTCTTACCAATTTGTACCTATTTTTAAAATATGCTTGATGCTATTCCTTTTGGTTGTGAAAATTGTAAATATATTCCACAATTTTTAATTTGTCCTTTTACTCTTTTTTTTTCTGGTAAAAAACTAATAAAGAATGCAAACTCTAGCTTTATCAATCATTTCTATTTTATTTCAAGGATTAATGTTAACATGGTGAGACTTTGAAAAGCATCTTGATTATACTGTGCTTTACCCATCTTGCATCAATATTTCTGTACACTCTGATTTTACTTTTACTTTCTAGTAGAAACATTAAGACAGCGTCATAGGCACGATCAAATGTCCCTAGTGGCATCCAATGGGACAAGTTCCAGCCTCTCCAATAATGGTTTATTATAATCAGAAGGTCTCTAACCAACAATATATATTGATCCATATGTCCTTAATATTCAGATAAGTCTATTGCTACTATGTGGAAACTGAATAGAGGGCATAATAAACTAAAATAAAATGAATCACAAAATTGTGCAGAACATTATCAGGGCACTTAACAGTCCATATTGTAATAACCTCTTTACCTGTTTGTCTTCCTCATCAAAATAAACTTGAAAGTAGAGGTTGTATCATTTCAAGAGAATCTTCAAATCCTAATGAGTGCCTGGCACTCTGTAGAGACCTTTTCACTAAATAAATTAATTCATGCTATTATCATATGTGATATTATATATATTTTTAAATGTAAGAAATTGGTTTGAAAATTATAAAAACAGTAATTTTGAAGGAGTAACAAAATATGATGCTTCCTCAAAGTGAAATTGAAAGCAACATCTCTGGTGGGAGAGTATATATTTATATGCAATGTAAATACAGTGTTCTCACAAGTATTTGAGGATGTAATACGCTATTATTCCTGAAGAGTAGCCTTGAGAATCATTTCTCTCTTCTTTAACAGAACTCTCCTTAATTAACCTGGTTATTGTTCCCATTCCATTTCAGAATTGCATTTTCTATCTCTCAAATATAGGAGCTATCACAATGCCCTGAATAGTTCCCAGCTTGGCTACTCTGCTTTGGCAACACTTTCTCCTACAAGAAGTAAGGATTTAGATCGAGATAATTCAGTCCAACAGCACAAGAGTGGATGACCACATACATGTACACACTGAAGAGGAGTAGAGAGGAAAGGGATGGATTGGTGAAAAGGCACCAAGGAGCCTCAGATAAAATGATTGGATGGTACAGCCAAAAAATGATGAAAGTAAATACCACCACCAACTTCACAAGAACAATATAATAATGAGAATGGAAGCTACATAACCCAGGCTATACCAGGTCCTTTGGATCATTTGTTTCTCAGCAAGGGCTAACCCTCTAGCTTAAAAATGTTTTATATAGTACTAGAGGCCTGATGCACGAAATTCGTGCAAGCGTAGGCCTTCCTTCCCCCAGATGCTGGCACCAGCTTCCCTCTACTACCGGGGACCTGGTCTTCCTTCTGGCCATGAGCACGCACCCGGGACCCGGGCTTCCCTCAAAGCCCCAGCTTTGTCCAGAAGGTCATCTGAAGGACGTCTGGTCTAATTAGCACATTACGCTTTAATTATTATATTTTATATAGTGTTACTATCTTATCCTATTAATTTTTATGTCCTCCTTAAGGAAACCTAATAATGGGTGTTTTAGTGAAGGTGTCTATCTTAGCCATATCGTTAGTAGTAAAAGATGATCCAAAGGTATATCTTATATTACAAATAGGGATGACTACAGCAATTAAGTTATTATAGAAATATCAGGTATCATGAGGAAAGACAAAATATTGTAACCATACACCAGATGACCAGGGTTTACACTCGTTGACCCTGCTCACTTCTTCTTTATTTATTAAGTACATCACTAAATTCTCTAGGATTATAAACTCTACATTTATAATATAGGTCAAGAAACTTTGAAGAAAAAGACAAATGGGAAGCAAAAAGCACAAAAAAAAAATAATTCAGGTGATAGAGAGCTATTCAAACATGAAGGTAAAAATGCATTCTCAGAGAAACCTAGTGCCAAGGTAAAACTGAAGAGACACTTGCAGAGCCCAGTGCTAAGTTATAAATGAATAACATTGAGAAAAGTAGAAGAGCCTGGAAGTAACACAATACTTTGAAAATGTAATTTTTAAGGACATCTATTGTTTTATAGTTTCTTTTATTTGTATTGAGATTACTGGAGTCATATTGGTTACAAAATATAAGTTTTAAGGGTAAAATTCTATAATACATCAGCTCTATTGTGTTCACCACCCCAAGTGCAGTCTCTTTCCACCACTATTTATAATAGTGTGCTGGTGGTAGCATTGGAAAATATTGCCCATCGTTACATGATGTAAGACCCAGAGGCAGGGCCTACTGGGCATAAGGAAGACTGAGAAGGCTAAGTCATGGCCAGGTTCTAATGTAACTGCTAAGGTTTGGAAGTAAATACATATTGCTCTTAAGGGAGGAGGCATAGTCTGTGGTGGGTGGGATGTAGAATGGAAAAAGTCTATAGAGTTCAAACCCTGTTTAGAGCCCAGCCGTTTCCAGAAGATATAGCTGGGGGCCTACAACAAGCCTGGAAATGAGACCTTCTGGAGTGACAAGAACACAATTCATGACAAGAGCCAGAGGCTCCCTCTATTCCCACGCCTCTGGGGCCATGATAAGGAAAAGCATAGCCAAAGAGAAAATGGCTTGTTGTAAAAATGCAGGAGACTATTCCCCATAGTGGGGGGTACTCGATAAATGATAGAGTTGTGTGTAATTTTCAAATCCACATATATACACCAATATGTACCTCAAATATAACTCATGTTTATACATCAGTTAAATAGAACTGCCAATAACATATATATATATATACATATATATATATACATACACACACATACATATATATATATATATAAAATACCCTTTCTGTAAGATGTAAATGTGGGCCTCTTATGTGAAATGTAAGCATGGTTCTAAGCCTAATTTTCTCAGGTATTGCTTAGCCTCACCACTGGAGAGAATTAGGAATGTGCTTATCCTACACATAAAATAATTGCCTTTTTTCATTCAAGTCACCTACCCTCTAGTTTTGATATGAAGTAAACAATTTAAAAAATTCAAGTTAATGGTAGTGTTTCCATTGGATAAAGGAATCACTCTGGCCAGTGTGTGTGGTGGCCCTGCAGTCCTGTGAATACTAGCTGGGTACCTGGGGTGCAGTGATGTCATGCACAGGTCGTAGAACACCACTGAAACCATGACGATGACTAGCATCATAACTGCCCTGGTGGCGTCCTAAGCACTGGTGACTTGGTGACTCCTCTCACAGTGACTTGGTGAGAGGAGAGGTCTCTCAAGTGTCTTATTATTGATAGTAAATTGTTTATATTGATTGTATTTGTTAATTTGATTCTTTGTCATCATCAACTGACACACTGAGAGCAGAGTTTGGGTGAGAAAGGTATCTGATTTGAGTGACTCTTTAAAGAGTTGAACCATGAAGCACACAAAAAAGCAGAAACATCTGGAAGGCAAGTATTTCATCAAAACTGCAAGGATGTCAAGAGGTATGTGTTACACACATTCTCGGCATAGGGTAACCAGGTAATGTTTTCTAAAGAGAGAGAGAGAGAGAGAGAGAGAGAGAGAGAGAGAGAGAGAGAGAGAGAGAATTCCTAGTTTTGATGATGGAGGGAGAGAGTGAGCGAGTGAGGAAGGAAGAGGGAGGATGGATAGAGAGAGGAAGAGGAGCAGGGGGTGGGTGGGAGAGAGAAGAAGAGAGAGAATGAAGAGAAGGGGAGAAGAGAGAGGAGGGGAAGAGAGAGTGGGTGGTGGGAGGGAGGGAGGGAGAAAGACAGACAATGAGAGAGGAGAGGGATGTGTGCATGTTGAGGGCCCAGGGAGTTTGAGAGTAAACTCAGATGCCTGGGTCATTGTCACGTGATTTAGGACATGTGCTACCTGTACCGTGTCCCTCTGGGTTACTCTGTTAGAGACATAGTGTGTAGGAAGCAGTTATAGGGTTAAGCCTTGGACTGACCTGTGGCAGGATCACAAACAAGTTCGTTTGGAGGGCAGACCCCTCCCAGCATAATTAAGCCTGATCTCTAGATCTTTCCTGGGTAGCTAGTGGGCTGTGGGAGGGGCAGCAAGTGCTGCCAAAACAAGTGAAACTTACAAGAACATTGTTAATTGCCTTGTTTGTCCCTGATTATAAATAAAGCCTCAGCTTTGCAGTCTGGATCTGTTCTGTGGCCTCAGCCAGGCACAGAAAGATCCACCCAGCCCCAGCTTTCAAATCTATCTCTCCTCTCTTTATTTCTAATATTTCTCAATCCCTGGTCGCCTCCACTTAGAACCGGTTCGTTCATCTCTCTTTCTACGCGGGACGCGGAAAAGGGAGATCCCCGCCATGTTTGGCCCCCGCCGCATCAGGCCCCCGCATTCTGGCACCCAACATGGGGCATGAAAGAGGCAACAAGAGGTAAGAGGCAAAGGATCGCTCCCGAGAATTGCGCGCGCCACAGATTTAAGAAATGTAAGGTATTGGGGAGTGTATTGTATTGAACTGAATTGAAATAGTCCAGGTGTAAAGCGTGGGTAATCCTTCTAAATGCTTTAAACTATGCTCAAAGCTCAAAGATGCTGTTAAGCATAGTCAGATTCTTGATTTCTTTCTTAAGTTTTGTTGATGAAACCTGGGAAAAGGTTAGCAAGCAGTTGTGTGACCAATACTCAGCAAAAGTCCAGAAAAAATTCCTATTTTAATTGGTGATGGCCTTGATTCAGCACAGGAGAGCTTAAGAATGTCTATGTGGGGTGCAGTGGAAGGGTGCAAGTCTCTAAGAATACCATCTGCACCTCCTCCGCCTCCACGTATAAACTACTTGTAACCAGGTAGAAAAGGATAAAAGGAACTTCTCAGCAACTGCCAATAATTCTTTTATCTTAAAAATCTTTTTCTTTCCTTAAAAAATAAAAATATATAAAAATTGAAAAAGTAAATAAAATAAAAATAGTAAATGCCAGACCATCACTGAATCTTTCCCCCAGAGCAAGCAGTATGTGGGGAAGGGAGACACGTAGCGATCCAATATGGATGTCACTCCCCAAGAAAGCCACTTCTTCGCCTCATCTTCGCCATCTTTATCTTTTTTTTTCCCCAGCTAATGACTTAAAGCTTTTACAAATTCATAAATGCATATGGGGTTTCTGTGCACATGTAAAGGGAAAAGGCCAGTTTAAAAACAAGTGCGCATAGTTTTGAGCTGAACTTGGCTCTTTGCTGTGTACAGAATAAAAACCCGAGACTGTTTTGGCCTTAAAAATGGCAAAGATGAACTGGAGAAAGAAATACAGGCTGGTTTCCCAAGACATCTAACGTAGCTCTTGAAATTTCCCTCCAGAGGCAAGTAAATAGCAGGAAGGAAATAGTCAAGTTTACATATGAATGGCTGAGAGTTTGCTTCTTGACTTCCCCAGCAGGAAAATTGTGACTGTTTTGAAATTTAGAGGCTGGGCCAAGCCTATTGGCTGGAAATTTAAAAGAACTTGGAAGTTTATGAAATCAAATGATAAATTTAAATGATCTAAATGTATTGAATTGTTATAATACTGAAATGTTGATCTGAGTATGCATTGCATGAAGTCTAGAGGATAGAAGTTAATCTATTAATTAAATATGCCTTGTATTTTATTTGAAATGTATCCTGAAAAATGTAAAAGTATTATTGACTTGAGAAATGCTAAGTATTTAATTTTGCTACCTAAAATTTAAAGCTCCGAAAGTTTAAGGTTCAAATTGAATTGGGAGAAATTATATAAATGTGGCAATAATACCTAAAATATAAAAACGTGTTTTTGAGAAAATAAAATGTGTTTTCTCTTAAATAATTAGGAATTCAAAATATGTTACTTCTTGGTCTGATTTTAAAAGGAGGATTAATCCTGTGATCCAGATTAAATGTAATTGATATTCTTTAAGATAATTTAAGTATATAATCTTCAAATCATATATGTAAATATATAAGTATATATATTTAATCTTTCCAAGTGTATTTCAAGGTTTTTAGAGTAGCTTTTAGACATTTCACGGGCCCTGAAATGTTTCAAAAGTCTGTTCTCTCTTAAAACAAATATATTTTTTTAAACTGATTGATACCTGGAATCACAAGGAAACCTTTATCAAATAAAAATTAATTAACATATTTTACTTATATACATATATATTAAATGTTATGAAAGTTTTCACCTGTAAGAAGGGCAAAAACAATATATTTCTTAAATATAGCCAAAATTTTCAACAGCAGTAGAATTTCAAGAAAGACAAAAGCCTTGCAGCCTGCATTTTTGAATCGGCTGGAGGTGGGACACTGTTTATGCTTTTAGATCAGACCAATAAAGTATCAAACCTATAAGTTTACTGAATAAGTTTCTTTGCCTTTTTTTAAAAATTAAAGATAACTACTTAAGTTACTTTATAAATTAGCTTTTTAAGATATAATCAAGGTCTCATATAAATTAAGTTACATGAGAAGCCAATGTTTTTATAAGTAATTGAATCCAAATAATATTTAAGAACAGGTTAGAAGCCACCATTTACTGCCTGACTTTATGTAGCCTCCTGCATTAAGCTAGAGGCGGGGCAACATTTGCGGCTTGTGAATTCAGACGTAATTTTGCTTTATTTTTTAAATGAAGATACCTACTTTAATTACTTAAAATATAAATTAGCTTATTAAATTATAATCAAGGTTTTCAGCTTAATGAAAAGCCAATAATTTTATAAACAATTCTAATAAAGACCAAAAACAGCTAGTGATTGTCTGAAATGTGATTTTTTACTTTCTTTTAAAAGAACAGATTGAGCAGCCTCCATGATGGCCACATGTCTTACCACTCACATGGCTTGGGGGTTGCCATCTTGAAATAACAAAGGCTAACCCCCTTCCTTTAAATAAGCCAATGTCTTTGTAAGCAATTTAAATAAGTCTTCTAAGAAAGTTACTGAAGGCTTCCCATGATCCCTCTGTATATGCAAATTAGCTAATGGGAATACTCTTAAAAAATAAATTTCTTGCTTAATAAAAAGGAGAAATTTGAAAATTTTGAAATCTCTTTCACTGGTATTACAGAATAAACTGAGGATTGTTATTAAAATATTAAATCTGATCCATACTAGTGGTCACCATAATCTTAAGAGAAATTGTTTCATGTGGCAAAGATTTTTAAATGAAACTCTATAGCCTGAAAAATTATTTTGGAAGGAAATAAAGAGAGGTTTCCTTCAAATATCATAAGGATTGTAATTGATAACCAATGCATTAGGCCTCCGAAGGTGGAGATAAGAAAAGATTAAATGACTTTCAGAAATTATTAGGGGACATTAACTGGTTAAAACCTTGTCTATACAAAAAAGAAATTGATAGCCAGTTTGAAATTGAATTGCCATGGCCTAGAGCAAAGAATATCCTTACATGATATTATTCTACAATTTCATTATAATTTTTTCGTATTTTACAACAGCATATTGTACATTTATCCCAAACAAACTTACAAACTGATTCTTTGAATATTTGGCAGCAATTTAAAAAGGACATGAAAGGATTTAACCCCTTCCACGGTGTGGAAGGCCCCCTGGGGAGGCACTTGAGCATTCTATATTGGTCCCTCTTGCCCTTTTTGCCAAGAGGGACCCTCTTCTCACAATACAATTGCCCACAGCTGTTGCCTGAGCTCTCTGTTCATGCTGAGGTTGAAGCCTCATGGTGGCTGGTACCATGGGTCTGTCTCTCACCCAATGGCATGAGCTGGGCCCTCCATGGAGAAGAAACCTGGGTTCCCCAAGATATGTGATCAGTGCCAGGGCCCCGCCAGCCAGCGAGGGGATCCCAAAGCAGGTGCTGGGCATGGAGGCCATGGGGGCATAGGCTACCAAGGAGACAGAACTGAACCTCACATCACCCTGCTTGGCCCTGGAGGATGGCTGGTTAGTCAAAGACGGGTAAGATTCCTCAGGGGAGGAACAACCTAAGACAGGCACAGTCGCAGAGGGGCCATCAGGAGAGAATTTGGGGGTCAACAGAGGTGGGGCACAGATCCTCACCCCCCCAACATTACAGGGGCTTGAACACTCGCCCCTTCTGAGGGAGGTCTCCTGCCCCATGGCTACTTTGCGCTTCCCATGCCAGCTCAGATCGGGACCCAGGCAACATACAGAGACTTGGCCCAGCTCAGATCGGGACCCAGATAACAGAAAGAGACTTGGCCCAGCTTGGATTGGGACCCAGGCAACAGAGAATTGGCCGATGGCAGCTGCCCTATGTCTAAATCCAGCCTAAATCCAGGAATGCTCAGGGCTTTCTCAAGGATGCAAAATAACCCTTTCCATTAATACTTACAGGATAAACTAAGATTGTTGTTAGAGTATTAAATTTTGACAGTAAAATAGTCAAGTTTTCAGATTAATTTAAATTGGCTAAATGAAATAAGTGAATATTCAAGAAAAATCTAATTGTACAAAAAGCTGTTTCTAAAGTATTAACCAAAATTTCTATTGGTAGTTCATTTTATGGTAAAATTGCTTAACACCCAATTAATCCAAAGTAGTCATATTCTTGTGCAAAAATTAAAAATAAAAGTCATCAAGACTGTATTAAAATTATTTTTATAATAGCCTCATAATAATTAATCAAAAAAGGATAGTAGAATAATATCCTGTAAGAAATATCCTGTAAGTAAATTACATCAAGCCTTAATTGCTTTAAAATTTTACTTTAAAAATTATTTTTCATTTATAATGCTGATAAGGCACCCATGAAAAATTTTATGGTGTCAAAATAAGCCAAAGGAAAATCATTTGGACAAAAATCAAAAGGATCCCAAGTCTAATTTATAGAAAAGAATTCTTTATTAACCTTTGGTCGAGAATATGTTTATATTTCCAGAAATCTCCAAAGCCCATATGGATTCCTGCAACAACGGATCCCAGAGAGGACCTGATAGGACCGTTTCCAGCCACAGAATAAGTAGTGGCCCCTGAGAACAGAGGAGAAATAATCCAGAAATAAAGATAGTGAAGATGCCTTGCCATGATAGCAGTCAGCACCTGTGCATTGCTGCAGGTTGACCAGGACCAAGGGCAAGGAGTTTTGTGTGAACGCTTACAGACCATGTGTGCACACCCTTCTGCATATAAGTCAAAATGTTTGATGTTTTGTGTTTTACCAGGACCCCTGACTTAGGGGCTTGCCTTATTTTAACACAGGAAATAGTATTAGCTGCCACATTAAAAGAGCTGTTATACCTCAGGCATTAACCATTTTTACAGATGGATCCAGTTAGTATGTTATCCTCCTTTCAGTGCCAACTTTAGGGGTAAATCCCTGAGGACTTAAACCTAATCAAATCTGACAAAATGGATGTCACTCAATAGTGGAAAGAGCCAATCGTACTCTTAAAATCATTTATTAAAACAAAAAGGGGGAGACAGGTGTTATGTGTCACCTCAAAAGAGGCTCAGTCATGCTTTTTATACTTTAAAAATTTTGAATTATAATGCAAAGGATCGTACAACAGGTGAAGGGCATCGGGCCTCCTGTGCAATAGCTTCCACCGGGTCAGCTAGGTTGAAGGAGGCATAAACCAGACAAGAGTTTTATCAGATTCAGTGATGGTGTGGGGAGGAGGTTGTGTTTTGTATCTTTTCAGAGGGAGCAATGCAGCCAATTTGGTGCCAGAGCATTACGTCCGTCACCACAATGAACCCAGAGAAGCTCCTGTGTCCCTTCACTCAAAAGGACTGAGAGCTGCCCTGATGACAGCAAAGCGGAAGAAGAAGAAAACTGAAAGCTAAGCTACACAGGGGACTGAGGTGCCAACATGGAGTCATCTGAAGAAAACTGACTGAAGCCCAGCAGATTGTGGAAAAGCAAGAAGTTGAAGCTACTTCTTCAATCATGTTTCTGGCAATGCTAGCATTGGTTAGCTACCAGTCTTCTGCAAACTCTTGCACAGCCAAGTCTGAGGACTCTTGAGTAAATCAGTAAAAGAAACTTTCATTTAGTCGGAAAATGTTACTGTAGTTTGATTTCTTTATTGTTGTGTTGCATTGGCATTGTTTTATTAATAACCATGTCTGGATTTTGCATTGGCATTGTTTTGTTATTGTGTTTTGCATTGGCATTGCTTTTTTAATGGTTTAATAGTCAGGAATTTGTTCTTGATGTTTAAATTTTACTTCCATTATTAGTAGCTTAAATTTAAAAGAAAGGGTGAGATATAGGAAGCGGTTATAGGGTTAAGCCTTGGACTGACCTGTGGCAGGATCACAAACAAGTTCGTTTGGAGGGCAGACCCCTCCCAGCATAATTAATCCTGATCCTGTAGCTGATCCCTAGATCTCTCCTGGGTAGCTAGTGGGATGTGGGAGGGGCAGCAAGTGCTGCCAAAACAAGTGAAACTTACAAGAACATTGTTAATTGCCTTGTTTGTCCCTGATTATAAATAAAGCCTCAGCTTTGCAGTCTGGATCTGTTCTGTGGCCTCAGCCAGGCACAGAAAGATCCACCCAGCCCCAGCTTTCAAATCTATCTCTCCTCTCTTTATTTCTAATATTTCTCAATCCCTGGCCGCCTCCACTTAGAACCGGTTCATTCATCTCTCTTTCCGCGCGGGACGCCATGTTTGGTCCCTGCCGCATCAGGCCCCCGCAATAGTGGTTGATTAGTATATTTCTTAGAAAATGTATTTTCCTGTATTTTATTTCTACCTAAAGGCATTGGTAAAGTGAATGTTGTTACTAGTTTTCTAATAGTATATTCTCCTGTTAATCAAGAAGTCTGGCTCTTAGAGGTGAGGGATAAATTGGGGGGGAGGGGGGACTTTGAACACTTAAACTCATTGTGTAGGGATGAGAGTTTAATGTGTAGGGATGAGAGAATATTCTTAGATAGAAATTATTTATGCAGGGGAAAATTTTTGTTTTGTTTTAGATTATGAAGATGTAAATGTGGGCCTCTTATGTGAAATGTAAGCAAAAATGGAATATATACATACAACACGTGCACACACACACACACACACACATACACACAAACAAATAAAACAACCATTAACAATGATGGTTAAATTAAGGAGGGAGTTTGGCTCTTTCTGAAAAATGGAAAACTGTAATATTCTGGTTACTATGGAGATTACAAGTAAACAAGTAACCAGTATATGGAAGAACCGTTGGTCAGGGGTGGGAGGGAGACGGATTGGAGCGAGCTCCAAAGTTCCAATGGTAGCTCACATTCCTCAAGAGAACTGGTATTTCCAACTTGTTTGGGATTTCTGCATCCTCTAGGGGACCTTTGGAAAAGGCTAACTTCATTTCACTTTCAAAAAATAATTGAACATATTTAGAGATGTATTGAGCATAAACTATGAGACAAGCAAATGTACATTCACACCTTTTCACATACACACACACACACACACACACACACATAGAATATAAATAAGCCAGGGAAAAATATATATTAATGTAACATAATTGCCCACTAATTATGTACCAGGCCCACTTTTTTGCCTCTCAAAAACACCTTATATCTCTATTTGGAGTAGATTAGGCTTTAGTGACTAAGACACAAATGAATCTATCTCTTGCTTATATGTCAAATCAGCATATAGGTGCAGGCTACTAGGGCAAGTCTCCTCCATGGGATAATTCATGGACCTGAGCTTATGTAAACATTATTATTAACATGCAGCTTTCAAGTAGACCCAGGATAGCAACATCCCAGTATCTAGGAAAGGGCGGAGCAGAAAGGGGCACATGGGAGGTTTGTATGGTGATGCCTGGAATTGGCACTTGTCATTTCCATTCATTTTCTATCGCCCAAACCTAATCACATGCTCAGAACTACCTTCAAGGGAAGCTGGTAAATATAACATAGTTGTATGTCCAGGTAGGAAGGAGATAGCAGCCTCTGTTCCATTTAAAAATAACCTTCTTTGTGCAATCCCAGTCACCCATGATACTTATTTTTTTAAAAAATATATTTTATTGATTTTTTACAGAGAGGAAGGGAGAGGGATAGTTAGAAACATTGATGAGAAAGAAACATTGATCAGCTGCCTCTTGCACACCTCCTACTGGGGATGTGCCCACAACCCAGGTACATGCCCTTGACTGGAATTGAATCTGGGACCTTTCAGTCCACAGGCCAACCCTCTATCCACTGAGCCAAACCGGTTAGGGCTCCCATGATACTTATTGACACAATAAATATTGCTGTGCATTTAATATTTTCATAAGAATTGTATTACAATATTTGTGAAGGTGGAGGCAGTGTGTGGTCACTGAACTTGGCACATAGTAGACACTTTTATCATTATTATTATTAATTTTTATTGCTTTACATATTTTAACTTAACTTTTATCATTTGTACTATTACAGATGTTGTCATTGCCCAACTCCCTTAAGTCTTGCCCACCTCCCCCCATACCCACTCCCCCTTTCCTGTGGCCATCACAACATGGTTTTTTGTGTCTATAGATTATGCATTTGTGCTCTTTGGCTAATCCCTTTACCTTCTCTCATCCCATCTCTCCCCTCCTCCTCTCTGAGAGGTGTCAGTCTATTCTATGTGTCCATGCCTCTGTTTTTCATTTGTTTGTCAGTTTATTTTGTTCATTAGATACCACATATAAATGAGATCGTATGGTATTTGTCTTTCTTTAAATGGCTTATGTCATTTAGCACATTAATCTCCAGGTCCATCTATACTGTCATTAAAGGTAGGATTTCCTTCTTTTTAATGGCCGCATATATTGTATTGTGTAAATGTACCACATATTTTTTTTTTAATTCATCTGCTGATATGAACTTGGGATATTTCCAGATTTGGCTATCCTACCTAATAAAAGAGTAATATGCAAATTGACCCTAACTCAGCTACACCCACCAGCCACGCCCACCAGCCACGTCCTCCAGCCAATCGGGAGCAAATATGCAAATAAACCCTACCAAGATGGCTACAGCCACAGAGAGCAGGAGGGAGGCTTGGGTTTCCCCGGCAACAGAGGAAGCTAAGCTTTCTGCCTGACCTTACCGACATAAGCCTCCACTCAGGGCTACAAAGTTTCAATTATAGAAGGTAAACAAATCCAAACAGAAATGGAGGCAGCTACTGAGCTGGAAAGAGCAGGAGGCAAGGGTTGCCCCCGGCAATGGAGGAAACAAAGCTTCTGCAGCCCTGGCTGGCCTAGGCCTCTGCTCCAGGCTACAAAGTTTCAATTATAGAAGATACACAAACCCCCAAAGATATGGCTGCCGACCATGGAGCGAGCAGGAAGCTTGGCTCCGCTCCAGGCTACAAAGTTTCAATTGTAGAAGATACATAAATCCCAGATACCAGGGCCTCTGCTTTGGGTCACCAGGGGGTGTGGCCAGCCTGCAAACCACCACAGGCTCTTCACCCAGGCCGCCCCACACCCCAAGGGAACCCCCACCCTGATCCGGGACATGCTTCACAGCAAACCAGCTGGCCACCCCCCATGCACCAGGCCTCTCTCCTATCTAATAAAAGAGTAATATGCAGATTGACCATCACTCCAACACACAATATGGCTGCCCTCATATGCTCAAGGATCCTGCCCCCATGTGGACACAAGATGGCCACCACAAGATGGCCAGCAGGGGAGGGAAGTTGGGAGGGACCAGGCCTGCAAAGGAGGGCAGTTGAGAGGGAACCAGGCCTGCAAGGGAGGGCAGTTGGAGGCGATCAAGCCTGCAGGGGAGGGCAGTTAGGGGTGACCAGGCCAGCAGAGGAGGAAAGTTGGGGGCAAACAGGCTAGCAGGGGAGCAGTTTGACATCAATCAGGCTGGCAGGGGAGTGGTTAGGGGGTGATCAGGCTACAGGCAGAAGTGGTTAGGGGCAATTAGGAAGGCAGGCAGGCGAGCAGTTGGGAGCCAGCAGTCCTGGATTGTGAGAGGGATGTCCGACTGCCCGTTTAGGCCCGATCCCAGTAGGGATCGGGCCTAAACGGGCAGTCGGACATCCCTCGAGGGGTCCCAGATTGGAGAGGGTGCAGGCTGGGCTGAGGGACAGCCCCCCTCTCCGTGCACAAATTTCGTGCACTGGGCCTCTAGTTGTAAATAATGCTGCAGTGAACAATAGTGCATTAGGGTGCCCTTTTCTCCACATCCTCACCAGCACTGGTTGTTTGTTGATTTATTAATGGTTGTCATTATGGCAGGTATGAGATGATACCTCATAGTGATTTTTTAAAATTGATTTTTAGACAAAGGAAGAAAAAGAGAGAGAGAGAGAGAGAGAGAGAGAGAGAGAGAGAAAAAAGAAACATCGATAAACTGCCTGCTGCTTGAGCCCCAAACCAGCATGAAACCCCCAACATGGGTATGTGTCCTAACTGGGAATCAAATCCTAACAACTGAGTCACACCAGCCAGGGCTCATTGTGGTGACTCTGTGCATTTCTCTGATGATTAGTGATGTTGAGCATTTTTTCATATGTCTATTGACCATCTGTATGTCCTCTTTAGAAAAGTGTATATTCAGGAATTTTGCCTTTTTTTTTAGTTGGGTGGTTCTTCTCCTGGTGTTGAGTTTTATAACTTCTTTATATATTTTGGAAACTAAACATTTTATGATGTATCATTGACAGATATATTCTCCAATAGAGTGGGTTCTCTTCATTTTGCTGATGGTTTCTTTTGCTATGCAGAACCTTTGTGTTTGGTTAATGGGCAGATAAATAAACAAATAACACACGTGGGCCACAACTCTATTATTTTTAATTTTTCAGCAAAGCTGAATTTACTAGAAGATGCTTTGCAGCATAGAAATAAGGCAGTGGTTCTAACTGAGGGCCAGAAAGCATGGGCGCCTTCTTCTTCCTCTGATGATTTATCCTGCATCCCATCTAAGGACAAGCTAAATGGTGCTGTAAGGGGGACTACTGAATAGGATGCAAATGGGACAGTGGGATCTAGACAGAACTCCGAGTTGAGCTAAATGGTTCTACCCCTTAGTGGACACAAGGCTGCACAGTACAAACCTCAAATGCTTCTGCATCTTCTTTAATGTAATCATCAGGGGAAGGAATATATTCCAAGGGAAAAACACTGAACAGGAATGGGACAAGTCCATGGAGATCACTGGAGAACAGTGTTCTGTTTGAGGGTACAATGGGAGAGGGACTAAGTGCAGAGAGTTTTAATCAGAGAAACAGAGAAGAACATGTCCCTATGAGCCAGACAAGGGCATGGCATGTCACCAGGAACATGTGAAAGCACCAACAACTTAAAACACACCAAAAATGGCAGGATCCCCCAAAACTGAATTTTTGGGATATCCAGTTGAAGACCCCATCACATCCATATATTTTCATAGCCCATGCATTCACATTCAGACCCCTTTGCACTCACTGTCCCATCATTCATTTCATTGAAATCATCCACGTGCATCTGAATTCTCCACGCTCTCTACCATACAAAGAGTTGTAATTTATCTGACTCCTAACACACTAGATTGGTATCCCTGTTTTTAAATTTTAGGTAAACAGAAGTGCACAATATATACTTTGTGTCTGGTTCCTTTCTCTCTTTGTTATATTTGTGATATTCATCCATGTAGCATTTGACTTTAGTTTTTTCATTCTTGGTATCTGTATAGCATTGCATGAATATAATTTCTTCATTAATTATACTTTTCTGAGCATTTTGGTTGCTTTGTGTCTGAATTACATGAAAAGGTGATGTTCTGGGCATTGGATTGCAAGTATTGTTCAGTATGGACACATTTCTACTTGGTGAATGCTGAAGAGCTGGACCACTGGGCCTAAGGTGCCATATTCCATCTTCACCCCTTCAGAACTCAATCCTTCATACTTTCAACTTCTAAGGCAATCACAACTTACTGGCCTCCTAATTTACACACTCTTTTTTATACTCTTTGCCATCTTTTTTAAAGCAAAGGTATTCTTTCTCTTACACACCTTCATTTTCACATCTTCACATTCTTTAATTATGCCCTCACATTTTGCAATTCCACTAGTTTCAAAGAGAATATTCTCAGTAATAAAATTCCATATCTAAACCACATGATATAAAAAACACACAAATCCTTCATTATAGGAAATGCAATATACACACATAAATATGTGCTCAATTAACACACAAAGAGCACATATACCCTCCTCAGTCACACAAAGCCCAACCCATATTCAGATTTGCAAAAGCCAAATCAATCACACATTAAACCTTAACCCAGTGTTAACCAACACATTATAAACTTAAACACCACACACATTACCTTCACCATAGCATTTTGCTCCAAATATGAATAATACACATAGTATACACATTCATGAGACATGGTGATAATAATGAGAATTGGGGTTGGCTGATATTGAAACTGGGACAGTGATGTAATAATGTAAAATAATTTTTTCAAAAATAAAAATTCATCTTTTTGTATCTCTGTATAGGAACATCACTATAGGTAGCAATATATTGTAAATATATGGATACATGCAGAATGCTTCATGAAACTCACACCACATACTTCCAAATTGTACACTTTTTCATGAGGAAATTGGGTTGATACTCAACATTTAGTTTCCTGCACACTGTCTTTCAGACATGATATTAAATTGTTGATAATCCATATAGATCTCCAGAAATATCCCATGCAAAATACCCAATCCAATTGACATCCACCAAAGATACCATATAATAACTATTTACTAATAGTTTGGAGTAAATGAATTTTAAGTGTGATAGTCACTTTAATTTCTGTGAGAGCAAGTGTCATTTGAAGTGAGCATGCCTGACATGTAATAACCACTCAATATGTAGTTGTTGAATTGACACAGACCTCAGAAAATGCCTCATGTCAATGTTCTTCTTTATTCCATTGCCCAGGACCATGCAACACCCAAGAGGACACGCCTCAGCGTCAGTCACCTGTGAAGGCCGCAGCCTGTCGTCAGGCAGCAGGAGAAAGGCCTGACTTCTCTAAAGGTTTCATCTGTGTCTTCTCCCCATTGAAGCATCCCTGTCTTGATAAGGATGGTAAGTAATACACAAAGATGGGATCTGAGCTTGGTCATGAGATGTAGCTCAGTTCTTCAGGCTATTCTCTACTTAGTTCACTTCCCCCTCAAAAACAGGAAAGGGCTTCAGGGCAGAAGGACCAGTACTAAGGCTTCTGCAGAGGGACAAGTAGGGACTGTGCCTTCCAGAACTGGGCAAAGTCCTTCAGCATAAATCCCAAACATACAGCTCTGGGACAGCTGTGGCTGAGGTAGAGGACCATGCCAAGAGGTATAAGAAAGTTTAATTAGAACCTAAGAATCAAATGAGTACAAACAAAGATTTTCACAAACTCACACTTCTGTCCTCTTTCATACCCAGTTAGGCTCCATGCTCCTCCTTTTCCCTAGTTCTCTCATATACACAGGCCTTCGCTACTCATCTATCTTTTCCACTCTCTAGCAGAATTACCTAGATACACTCTTGTCTTCATTCCTTCAAACAATCATTTTCAGACTCACCCATTTACCCATTAATTCCCTAAATAATCCACACAGGTGACCTAACATGCCCTGAAGGAAATGAAATTTCATCTGTTGTGTCTCTAACCATATGGCTCCTCAGTGACCAGGCCTTCAGTCCTTCATAGAGCTGAACATTCCGAGAGTGCACACACATGTCCTATAACATGCTCCCTCTCAAAACCTCAAGTAAGAACAGGCACCACTCCTGCACATGTTCACATGTGCTGTCACACTACATAGCAAAGATGCACACCCTCAGTCACCATCCCCTTTTACAGACATGGAAAATACTCCCAGATAAGTCCCAGAATATGCATACCACTTGGCAAAAACTTGCACACAAACTACATTCTCATTCGCACATTGTTATTCCATGTGATCACATCAAACAAAGTAACCCACACACAGGATTCTGAAATAAAATATATACATGAACTTTCACTCCACATGCTCATGTAGGTCATGGCCATCTTAACTCCTACCACCTTCACACACATCTTCTAGTTTTCTTATGTTTGAAAATTTCTTTCTGAGCATTCCAACAATCACACCAAAATGTTGCCTGTCCTGGAACCTTTAACATGCCTGCATCCCAGTCAGCTAGGAAGCAGAAGAGCCGGAGGAGCACAAAGGAGGATTGTATGGTGATGCCTGGAAGTGGATCCTGTCATTTCCCTTCATTCCCTATTGTAGAAATGTAATCTCATGGTCAGTACTACCTGCAAGGGAAGCTAATAAATACAACATAGTAGTATGTCCAGGTTGAAAGGGGACAGCAGTCTCTGTCCATTTTCAAAGAACTCTTTGTGCAAACCCAGTCTCCCATGACATATATTGACACAATTAATATTTCTGTGCATTTAATATTTTCATAGGAATCATATTACACTATCAATGAAGATGAAGGCCATGTGTGCTCACTGAACATGGCACATAGTAGACTCTCCTTGTTTGTTAAATGGACAGATAAATACACAAATAACAAGCATCGACTACATCTCTATTATTTTTATTTAATTTCTCAGCAAAGCTTAACATACATATGAGAAGATGCTTCACAGCACAGAACAAGGCAGTGGCCCTAACTCAAGGTCAGAAAGCATGCAAGGCCTCTTCTTCAGACAGTTTATCCTGAATCTCTTCTAAAGATAAGCTAAATGGTGCTGCTAAGGAGGGACTATCGAATAGGATACAAAGGGAGGTTGGGATCTAGACAGAATCCAGGGTTGAGCTGAATAGTTCTGCCTATTAGTCAACACGAGGATGCCAAGGGCAAAAACAGGAATGCTTCTGCATCGTCTTCAATAGGATCAACAGTGGAAACAATACATTCCAAGGGAAAACACCTTGGTGGCTGCGGTGACTGGCAGTGGCTGCAGCAGTGGGGTGATGGGGCTGGTGCCTTCCCCTGATCAGCCCAGTTGCCTCCCACAAAGGGAGGCCAGACTGCGGCTTAGGCCTGCTCCCCGGGGGAGCGGGACTAAGCCATCAGTAGGACATCCCCTGAGGTCTCCCAGTATGTGAGAGGGGGCAGGTTGGGCTGAGGGACCTCCCATCCCCAGTGCATGAATTTCGTGCACCAGGCCCCTAGTTTCCTTATAATATTCCACAAGGATCGAAATTCTGTACCATGCAGAGAGTTATAATTTATCTGACTCCTAAGACCCTAGATTAGTATCCATGTTTTTGAATTTTATGGAAATAGAGAGGCACAATAATACTTTTTGTCTAGTTACTTTCACTCATTACTATATTTGTGTAATTTATGCATGTTATACCTGATATTAATTTTGTTCCTTTTTGGTATATGTATATCATTCATGAATATTATTTCTTCATTGATTATACTTTTCTGATCATTCAGGTTGCTTTGACTTGGAACTACTTGAAAATGTGATGTTCTGTATTTTTCAATATGGACACAATTCTATGTGGTGAATGCTACAATCAGACTACTAGGCCATAGGGACCATATTCTATTTTAACCTCCTCAAAAGTCAATCTTTCACATTTTACTGTCTAATGTAATTTCTTGTTACAGCATACTTAATCCTACATAATAAAGATTAATTAAGCTAATATGAAAATTATCGTCATGCCTTCATGCCTTGTGCCAGGGCCGGGGGACCTGAGGCTGGGTCGAGGGACCTGAGGCCGCACCCCCCCACCTGGCAGGGCTTGACAGGGGACCTGAGGCTGTGCACCCCCCGCCCGGCAGGGCTTGATGGGGTACTGAGGCTGCGCTCCCTACACAGTGCCGGGCTGGGTGACCTGAGGCTGCACTCCCCACCCTGTGGGTCTTGACGGGGGTGGGGCCGGCCGGGTTTGGGTCTCGTGCCATTTCGAGGAGGCGCGAGCGGGTGCACAGGGACTTGACTCTGGATCCTGGGGCATGCCCCAGACTCTGACAGGAGGGAGATTTTCATATACATTTTATTAATTTTCTTTCATCTCTGACACTTATATTATAGAGAAAGGGCAAATAGCAATATTAAAGTATTTCCTCTAATTAATTCCCTTTTAATGTGCACACATTTCATGCACTGGGCCACTAGTATTACAGAATATTCTCTGCCATTATTTTCAAAGCACAGGTATTCTTTCCTATACACCTTCATTTGCACATCCCCACATTCTATAATTATTCTCTCACATTTTGGAAATACACTAACTGCTCTAGTCTCAAAGAGAATATTCTTAGTAATAACATTCCTTATCTAAACAACATAATATATAAAGCACATAATTATTATAATAATACAATATACACACATAAATATGTGCTGAACTCACACAGACACAAAAAGCACACATACCCTCCTCAGTCACACAAAGCTCATTCCGCATTTACATTTGCAACAACAAATTAATAACACAATATACCTTAACCCGGTTTTAACCAACACATTATAAATTTAAACACCAAGTACATTACATTTACCATGCATTTTGTTAAAAATTTGAATAATACTATAGCACACACAATCATGGGACATGATGATAATATTAAATAGTGAATTAAGGAGCAGTGAACTTGGCTAAGATTGAAATGGACAGTGACATAAGAGTGAATAATTTCTTCAAAAATAAAAATTTATCCTTTTACAGCTCTGTCTGTATATCTATATCAGTATAGATAGCAATGTAAATATATGGATATTCATTAAGAACTTCATGAAAGTCACACTATATACCTCCTAAATGCACAATTTTTCATGAAGAAATTGAGTTGATATCCACCTTTTAATCCTTGCATACTGTCTTTCAGGCATTATTCAAAGTTGTTGGTAATCTATATAGATAGATCTCCAGAAATATCACATGCAAGATACCCAAGCCCACCGACATCCACCAAACACACCATTTAATAGGAGTTTACTTATCGTTTGGAGTAAATATAATTTTAAATAGGAAAGTCACCTTAATTTCTGTGAGAACAAGTGTCAAGTGAAATGATCATGCCTGATATGTAATGTCCACTCAACATGTAGTTTTTGAATTGACAAAGACCCCAGAAAATGCCTCATCTAAGTGTTCTTTTTTATTCCATTTCCCAGGACCATGCAACACCAAAGACGATGCACCTCAACCCAAGTCAACTGAGGACACCCCACCCTGTAGTCAGGCAGCAAGAGAAAAGTCTGCCTTCTCTGAACCTTTCGTCTGTGTTTTCTTACCATCTAAGCGTCCCCATCTCGATGAGGATGGTAAGGAATAAACAAAGGTGGGATCTGAGCTTAATCAAGAGATGTAGCTCAATGGCTCAGCCTACTCTCTACTTAGTTCATTTTCCCCTCAAAAACAGAAAAGGGGCTTCAGGGAAGAAGGACTAGGACTAAGGCTCCTGCAGAGGGACAAATAGGCAGTGTGCCTTCAAGGACAGGGCAAGGTCGCTCAGCACAAATTTCCAAAATAGCAGGCTGGGGACAGCTGGAACTGAGGCAATAGACAGAGCTGACGTGTGTGTGTATGATATTTTACTCAGACCTTACCCTCAGAGAAGCACAAACTGAGATCCTCACACACTCACTCACACATCTGTCCTCCTTCATACCAGGTAGGGCTCTGCATGTCCTGCATATCCCTTGTTCTCTCATATACACAGGCTTTCACTCTTTATCTGCCTTTCCCATTCTCTAGCAGCATTACGGAGTATACGCTTACCTTCATTTCATCACATAATCATTATCAGATTCACCCATGCACACGTGAATTCCATAAATAATCCACATCCCCTCAAACAGATAACCTTTTTAGGTCAAAGTCTAATAAAGTTATATGCCCTGAAGGAAATTTACTTTCATCTGTTGCGTTTCTAACCTATATGGCACTTCAGATACCAGGCCTTCAGATCTTCACTGAACTCAACATTCTGAGATCTTAAACACACCTCC
This sequence comes from Ia io, assembly GCA_025583905.1. Taxonomy (NCBI): domain Eukaryota; kingdom Metazoa; phylum Chordata; class Mammalia; order Chiroptera; family Vespertilionidae; genus Ia; species Ia io. Next base: position 3,715,108 of record JAJQQW010000016.1, read on the forward strand.
CCTAATACTCTCAGTCTCACGGTCTTAGAGTAAGAACAAGTACCAGTCCTGCACCATTCACATGTGTTGTCATACCGCATTGCAAACATGCACACACTCATTTCCCATCCTCCTTACCAACATGGAAAACACTCACCATAAATATTCTAATACATACATACAATTCCAAAAATACTTGCATACAAAACTACATCCGCATTCCCACATTGTTATACCAGGTAAACACCTCAAAGTATCGCACACACTGAATTCTGAAATATAATCTGTGCATCGACTTTCACTCCAAATTCTCCTGTGGACATCTTAACCCCTATAGCCTTCACACACTTCGTCTACCTTCCTTATGGTGGAAATTTTCTTTCCCAGTATTCCATCAACCACGTCGAAAAGTTTCCTGTACTGGAGCCTTTGAGAAGCCTGCATTCCAGTCAGTTAGGAAACAGAAGAGCACACAGGGGCACTTACAAGGTTTGTATGGTGAAGCCTGAAATGGCACATGTCATTTCCATTCATTTTCCATTGTAGAAATGTAATCTCATGGTCAGAACTACCTGCAAGGAAAGCTCACAAAGATAAGATAGTTGTATGTCCAGCTTGAAAGAAGACAGCAATCTCTGTTCCATTTTCAAAGAAGCCACTTTGAACAAACCCAGTTACTCAGGACATATATTGGCACAATAACTACTTCTGTGCACTTAATATTTTCATAGGAACCACATTACACTATCCATCCAGGCTTGTGTGTGCTCAATGAATGTGGTACATAGTAGACTCCTTGATTAATGGACAGATGAATACACAAATAACAGTCATGGACTGCATAGCTATTATTTTTATTTAATTTCTCAGCAAAGCTGAATTCACGAGAAGGTGCTTTGCAGCGCAGACACAAGGCAGTGGCCCTAACTCAACACCAGAAAGCATGGAAGGCCTCTTCTTCAGAAAGCATCTCTTCTAAAGACAAGGGAAATGAGCTGGTAAGAAGGGACTATTGAGTAGGATGCAAAGGTAGGTGGGATCTAGACAGAACCCGGAGTTGAGCTGAGCGTTTCTGCCCATTAATCAACAATAGGCTGCTCAGTACAAACAGATACACCAATCTTTCCAAGGAAAAACATTGAAAACAGCTGGAGTGAGCCCAAGGAGATCAGTGGAGAACAGTGTTCTATTTGAGGAAATAAAGGAAGAGGGCCTAAGGGGATGAGAGTTTGATCAGAGAAACATGGAAGAATATGTTCCTGTGAGCTGGCCAAGGGCATGTCATATTACCAGGAACCTGAGAAGCACTAACTTATCAAAGGCCCAATGTGGTAGGATCCTCAAGAACTGAACTTGAGGTAGAGTGCAGAGATACCCAGGCAAAGACACCATAACATCCATATATTTTCATAGCAAGTGTTTCCCATTCACATTCATCCCATATAAGACCCCTTTGCTGTCACTGTCCCATCATTCATTTCCCTACAATCTTCCACATGCATCTAAATTTTCCATGGTGGATTTTTGTCCATACCATGCAAGCAGGTCTAATTTCTCTGACTCCTAAGACCCTAGATTAGTATCCTTGTTTTTACACTTTATGGAAATAGAAGGGCACAATATATACTTTGTGTCTAGCTCCTATCACTAATCACTATATTTGTGGAATTTATCCATGCTGTGTATGACGTTAATTTTGTTCCTTTTTGGTACATGTATATCATTGCATGAATATTATATTTTCATTGACTATAATTATCTGATCATTAGGGTTGCTTTCAGTCTGAACTGCTTGAAAAAGTGATGTTGTGGGTATTCTATTGCATGTATTTTTCACTATGGACACATTTCTATTTGGTGAATGCTTAAGAGTTAGACTGCTAGGCCTCAGTTCCCATATTTTATCTTAATCCCTTCAGAACTCAGTCTTTTTAGGTCAAACTCACATAGATAACCTCTTTAGGTCAAACTCACATACCCTAAAGGATAGGAACTTTCATCTCTTGTGCCCCTAACTGACCATATCACTTCATCTACCAGGCCTGAGACTTTCATAGAACTGAACACTCTGAGAGCACATACACACCTTCCCTAACACTCTCAATCTCACTGTCTCACAGTAAAAACATGTACCACTCCTGCACTGTTCACATGCGCTGTCACACCACATAACAAGCATGCACTCACCCATTTGCCATCCTCTTTTAGCAACATGGGACACTTCCCAGATATGTCCAAGAATAAACATACAACTCTACATGAACATGCTAATCATCCTCATTCTTACAGTTATACCATGTAAATACCTCAAATATAGCACACCACACATAGAATTCTGAAGTATCACATATATATCTATTTTCACTTCACATGGTCACATATTGCATTTGTACCTTCACTCCTACAGTCATTACATATATTTTCTAATCTTTTTATGTTTCAAATTTTCTTTCCTAGAAATCAAGGAGATGCCTGTATCCCAGCACTCGGAGCAAACGGAGGACTCCTCTGACTATTTACATACCTACATTCCGTCCCATGCACTTAATAATAACGAGCCCTTTCTGTCCCCAGTACATGGGACAGATGTGAGGCCCATGAAAATGTACTATATGCGTGTACAATTGAAAAGGGGTGTGGCCGTCTTATTCCATACAAAGGAAGGGTTGGTGCCTCCCTCAAAAAAGATCAAAATGGAAGAAATGACCTATCTTGGAAAGGTCCATAAAGATGTCCCTTTCTCTCACATGTCTGAGAAGAAACACCTAATTGCCCGTGAGCCGATGTTAGACAGCAGAGCCCAGGAGAAAAGGGTGGAAGCTGACAGTCCAGCACAGCCTCCAGCTCTGGGCGGGTATCCCAGCGCTAAGACGCCTGAGTGGCTGGTGGCCCTGGACAGTGGGTTCAGGTGCATGGCCTGCTGCCGGGTCTTCCCCAGCCTAGAAGTCCTCCAGGAGCATGTGGAGTGCGGGGTCAGGGAGGGCTTCAGCTGCCATGTTTTCCATAGGGCCATGGCTCATCTAAAGTACAAAGAGCGTATGAGGAAGAAGAAGGAGAAAAAAAAGAAGGCAATGTTTAGATTCTAGAAGGAAAAACATTTGGCATGAAGACAAACTTGTACAACTAAACAGACTGTTTTTCAGCCCCTAAAAGAGAGGAAGTGAAGGTTAGACTCCCCTGAGGAGGCTTCATTCCCTTTGAGCAGACATAGTATCCAACCTTTTTACTCATATCTACCACCACTATCTCTACACCCCTACCACCTGTCTCAGCAGACAGCCCCTTGTAATACCATCCACCACTTTCCTGAGGGACAAGAAGGCAGACCACACCATCCCAGATATTGCCTTTCCTCTATCCAAGTTTATTATATACCATCCTTGATGCATGTTTGATGCAACATTCTGTAAACACTAAAATTTTGATAGTACAGATTATAATTCCCATCCCCTGTACCCACCTCCACTTTTCCATGAAATTGGTCTTTGTTAAAAAATTTACATATTTCTCTATATCCCTTTCTTTAAATGAAGATATACCTTTTTCCAATATCTCCCTCTGATGCATTCACCCTCACAATTACTTGGCTGGAAGACAGACATTATCCTATCTAATAATAGACAAATATGCAAATTGACCATACCTCCGACACACCCACAAGCCACGCCCACAAGCCACACCCACCATCCAATCAGAGCGAGTATGCAAATTAACCCAAACCAAGATGGCTATGGCCACAGAGAGCAAGGTTTCCTAGGTAACAGAGGAAGCCAAGCTTTCCGCCTGCCCTGGCCAGGCCTAAGCCTCCACTCAAGCTACAAAGTTTCAATTATAGAAGGTAAACAAATTCAAACAAATGGCGGAAGAATGGAGCTTGAGAGAGCAGGCCAGGGTTGCCGCTGGCAACAGGGGAAGCAAAGCTTTCCGCACACCCTGGCCGGGCTCACCCACTTAAGGCTACAAAGTTTCAATTATAACCCCAACACAAATGGCTACCGGCCTTGGAGGGAGCCCCAGGCTTGGCTCTGCTCCAGGCTACAAAGTTTCAATTGTAGAAGATACATAAATCCCAGATACCAGGGCCTCTGCTTGGGTTGCCAGGGGGCGTGGCCCGCCTGCAAACCACCACAGGCCCCTCGCTCAAGCCGCCCCACACCTCAAGGGAACCCCCACCTGATCCGGGACGCCCTTCAGGGCAAACCAGCTGGCCCCCACCCGTGTACCAGGCCTCTATCCTATCTAATAAAAGAGTAATATGCAGATTGATCATTACTGCAACACACAGTATAGCTGCCCCCATGTGCTCAAAGATCCTGCCCCCATGTGGACACAAGATGGCCACCACAAGATGGCCAGCAGGAGAGGGCAGTTGGGAGGCACCCAGCCTTCAAGGGAGGGCAGTTGAGAAGGACCAGGCCTGCAAGGGAGGGCAGTTGGAGGTGATCAACCCTGCAGGAGAGGGCAGTTAGGGGTGACCAGGCTGGCAAAGGAGGGAAGTTGGGGGCAAACAGGCTGGCAGCAGAGTGGTTAGGGGGTGATCAGGCTGGCAGGCAGAAGCAGTTAGGGGCAATCAGGAAGGCAGGCAGGCAAGCAATTGGGAGCCAGCAGTCCTGGATTGTGAAAGGGATTTCCGACTGCCCGTGGGATCAGGCCTAAACGGGCAGTTGGACATCCCTCCAGGGGTCCCAGATTGGAGAGGATACAGGCTGGGCTGAGGGACAACCCCCGTCCATGCACGAATTTCGTGCACCGGGCCTCTAGTGGAGGTATAAAAAGGGACTGCATGGATGAAAGCAAAACAACTATAATCCACCTCTAACCGTCTATGAACTTGTGGAAACACAGGTGCATATACACTTCTTATACATACATATCCATGGGGAAGAATGGAGCACACAATGAACAATTACCAGATACTCTAATATTTATATTAACATGTGTATATATACAGGTTTCTAAAATGTCAGAGTGCATATTTAAGGTTAATAACTTTAGAAGGGTGAGAGCTACCAACTTGAAAAACACTATTTCCATTTTTATTTACATGCATGTCATTTATACTTACTTGACTTTGTATCTTTTTAACTGTCAATGTTAATTTTTCTCTCTCTGCCATCTTCAGAGGGTAAGAAAAAATGAAAATTCAAAAAGTATTTCTAATTCCAAAAACTATAAGGGAGAATGGAAATTAAAATAGATCCACTTTTAAATGATCTTTATAATTTTTAGTTTTTACCCTTTTGAAATTATTAAAGCTTAAACCTGTACTATGATATTTTGGATACCTTTATGTATTCATATTAGATTGTTTTATAACTTTTCATTTTGTGTTGCATCCTTCTCCATAAAAACACATGTATAAAAACATATATTACCTGGCAGGGGAGATACCATGATCACGAAGGTGGTTTTCCCCATGTCCATTGTGTGCTCCATTTCAAATGTCGACATAATTTTGTGGTAGTGGGGGACTGCGTTCGCGCTCTCCCCTAAAAAAAAAAAAAAAAACAAACAAAAAAAACAAAACAAAACAAAAAAAACACATGTATAAAAACCTATATAGGCACCTGTGTGTCCACAAGTACATAGAAGCTAAGAGATGGATTACAGTTGCTGTTGTTTGCATCTGAGTATTTTTTACTTCTTCCTTTGAAAAGAGGCTCTGTTTTCTGCCAAATATGTGGGGAAGTCAGACTAGTCAAGTGAAGTCATTACTTCTCTGCTTTCCTGTCATCATCCGACCCAGTTACCCCGAGTAAACATCTATCCCTGACCAATCTGTACTGATAACTTGGAAGGTAAAGCAGGAGAGAGAGAGAGAGATTGGGGTGGTGGTGGTGGTGGTGGTGGTAGTGGTGGTGGTGAGTTATCCTTTGTTTGCAACTCCAAGTTTTTCCACTCTTCAATTCCTCTCTTTTGAAAGATCTGGCTGTTTAAACTGTGACTTTAAGTCATTAAGCCTCAGCACTAACTCTTCAATAAGTTCTTGTTTTTTTCCCTCTATTAGCCTAAGCCATTGCCTGTTGTTTGTAACATGTTCTTTAATTAATTAGCTTCAACATAATAATTTCTTCCATTTGAATAGCTGAAATGACAGAACCTAGAAAGAAGGAACACATTATATTCCTCTGACTTCATATTGAAACACTAAGGGATATACTGGTAGCCAGTACATATAGTATGTCCTTGATTAATTAGGAAAGTGCATTTAGCATAGTAGCCAACATTTTTATGCACATCTACCACCACCATCTCTACAACCATCGCAGCAATATGAGAAGACGGCCCCTTTTAATACCACCTAGCACTTTACTGAGGAAAAAGGCAGACCACACATCCCAGATACTGTCCTACCCTCTATACAACTTTATTATACCCCCTACATATGCCACCCATGAGCACACGCTTGATGGAAAAGACTGTAAGCACCTTACAAATTTAATAATACAGATTGTAATATCCCTCCCCTCTACTCAGCCCTCATATTTCTATGGAAGTGTTTTGTTAGGATAGCATGTACTGGAGCCTAAAATGTATTTGCAAAGTAACATATATTGATCTGTTCCATAGGGAATTTTGTTAAATGAGTAAAGCAAATAAAATTTCTTACATGCTACCAATTCCATTTTTGGCATTCACTATTTGTCCTTATTTTCTATATGATGGCTAATAAGTATATTATCTGTATATGTTACACTAAGTTATTTTGCCCATTTTCTAAAAAAAAGCATGTATATATCCTGTTGAGATTCAAAATCCTCTTTATGCTTGTCATCATTTTCTGCCTCATTCCAGTATACCTAATACTAAGTACACTATAAAATATGTCTTTAAAAGTCTAGTACTTTCTACAGTGTCTACCCAAGAATGATTCCAGTATCTAAAATTATATTTTGTATAATAAGGATAGCTTTTAATTTTCTACAAGTTAAAAATTGAGGACACTGAAAAAAATTTTCCCCTTATTATTGAGTTGTGCCTTTGTTTTAAATTCATAGTAATTTTATATTGTATAATTTTTATTTATTCATAGCATAGTAATGTTTTGAAAGTTTTCTCTTGAAGATAGAGTGACTTAGAAAGAGTTTACTATTTTTCTTAATTTTTAAAAATTATATTTTTACTAGAGGCCCAGTGCATGAAATTCATGCACTGGGGGGTGTCCCTCAGCCCAGCCTGAACCCTCTCCAATTTGGGACCCCTTGGAGGATGTCTGACTGCTGGTTTAGGCCCAATCCCTCTCACAATCTGGGACTGCTGGCTCCTAACCACTCTGCCTGCCAGTCCGATAGCCCCCTAACTGCTCCCCTGCTGGCCTGATTGACACCTAACCACTCCCCTGTCAGCATGATTAACACCTAACTGCTTCCCTGCTGGCCTGATCACCCCCAACTGCCCTCCCCTGCAGGCCTGGTCACACCCAACTGCCCTCCCCTGCAGGCCTTGTTGCACCCAACTGCCCTCCCCTGCCGGTCATCTTGTGACAATGTGGGGGCTGCCATCTTGTGATGACATGGGGGCGGCCATCTTGTGATGACGTGGGGGCAGCCATCTTGTGATGATGTGGGGGCGGCCATCTTGTGGTGGCCATCTTGTAACGACATGGGGTGGCCATCTTGTGATGACATGGGGAGCCCATCTTATGATGCGAGGGCATGAGGGTCAATTTACGTATTACCTCTTTATTATATAGGATTGATGTCAGAGAAGAAGGGAGAGGGAGAGATAGATGAAGATAGAGTGACTTGGAAAGAGTTTGCTATTTTTTATTATTTTTTAAAAATATATTTTTATTGATTTCAGAGAGGAAGGGAGAGGAAGAGATAGAAACATTAAAGATCAGAGAGAATCCTAGATCAGCTGCCTGCTGCACCTCCTTCCCTCCCTGGGGATGGAGCCTGCAACTGGGTCATGTGCCCTGACCAGGAATGGAACAGTGACCTCCTGTTCATAGGTCAACACTCAAAGACTAAGCCACACATGCCAGGCAGAAATGAGTTATTTTTTTGTAATTTTTAATATTTTTATTGAATTTTTTGGGTTGACATTGGTTAATAAAACAATACAGGTTTCAAGTGTTCTATAACTCAATAAAACATCATCTGCATATTGATCACCCAAACTAAAGTTACTTTTTGTCACCATTTATTCCTTCCTTACTACCTTTAATCTCCCCCTTATTCCATCCACCTCCTTATTTTATCCGGCCCCCAACCACCCAGCTGTCAATCTGATCTATGTAGCTGTGCTTCTGTTTCTATTTTGTTTGTTTAAATGTTCTGTTCATTAGATTCCACATATAAGTGAGATTGTATGGCATTTGTTTTTCTCTGATGGACTTATTTCACTTAGTGTAATAATCTCCATTTCCATCCATGTTGTTGCAAAAGGTAATATTTTCTTCTTTTATATGCCTGAGTGGTATCTCATTGTGTAAATGTACCAAAGGGTTTTTATCTACTCATCTACTGAAGGGCACTTGGGCTGCTTCCAAATCTTGGCTATTGTTAATAATACTGCAATGAAGATGGGGGTGCATACATTCTTTTGAATCAGTGTTTCAGGTTTCCTCGGATATATTACCAGAAGTGGAATTGCTGGGTCATAAGGCAGAATGCTCAAGAGAGTGGGAATAGCGGGAACATACATCAATATAATAATGACCATATATGACAGCTCATATCCTACTCAATGTGCAAAAACTAAGTGTTTCCCTTAATATCAGGGATAAGAGAGTGATGTCTGCTTTCACCACTCTTTTTTTTAAAAAATATATTTTATTGATTTTTTACAGAGAGGAAGGGAGAGGGATAGAGAGCTAGAAACATCGATGAGAGAGAAACATCGACCAGCTGCCTCCTGCACACCCCCCACCGGGGATGTGCCCACAACCAATGTACATGCCCTTGGCCGGAATCGAACCTGGGACCCTTCAGTCCACAGACCGATGCTCTATCCACTGAGCCAAACCGGTTTCGGCTGCTTTCACCACTCTTAATGAGCACAGCCTTGGCAGTTCTAGCCATAGCAATCAGACTAGCAAAAGAAATAAAAGGCATCCAAATTGGAAAGAAGAAGTAAAGCTATCATTATTTGTAGATGACATCCTACATAATAAAAGGGTAATATGCAAATTAACCATCACTCCGCTGTGCCCACGATTGGGCCAGCAGGAGGCATGGGGGCGGGACTCGGGGTGGCCAATCGCGCTGGCGGGAGGAGCTGGGAGTGGGGACTTGTGAGTGATCCCTGGCAAGCTGCGCTGGCTTGGGCTGGGGGTCTCAGGCCGCCAGGCCTCGCCCCCAAGCCGTGCGATGGCTCACAAGCCACGCTGACTTGGGCTGGGGGAGTCTCAGGCTGCCAGGGCCATGCCCCCAAGACACGCGATGGCTCGCAAGCTGCACCGGTTTGGGCTGGGGTCTCAGGCCGCCAGGGCCACACCCCCAAGCTGTGCGAGTGATCCCTGGCAAGCCGCGCCGGTTTGGGCTGGGGGTCTCAGGCCACCAGGCCTCGCCCCCAAGCTGCGCGATGGCTCACAAGCCGCACAGGCTTGGGCTGGGGGTCTCAAGCCATCAGGACTTTGCCCCCAAGCCGAGCCGCTTGGGCTGGGGTCTCGACTGCCAGGGCCCCGCACCCAAGCCGCAGGACCCCCTGGAGGTGAGGACAGCTTGGGCTGGGGTCTCAGACCTGCAGGGCCTGACACCCAAGCCGCATGATCCCCTGGCCAAGGCGGCTGCCTGGGCTGGGGTCTCATGCCTGCAGGGCCGGGCACCCCCACTGCATGATCACCCAGCCAGCAGCAGCAGCAAGCAGCAGGGCGGGGCTATCTTCAGGCCAGTGAAGGCAGCCTGGGCTGGAGCCGCACACCCACCGGGCTATCCCCAGCCAGGCTGAGATGGCAGCCTGGGCAGGGGTCTCAGCTTGGCTGGGCTGAGGCGGCAGCCTGGGCTGGAGACGCACACCCCACCGGGCTATCCACAGCCAGGCTGAGATGGCAGCCTGGGCAGGGGTCTCAGCTTGGCTGGGCTGAGGCAGCAGCCTGGGCTGGGGTCTCAGCCTGGCCAGGGCCCTATCCCCTGCCAGCGGTGGCAGCCTGGGGTCTCAACCATTGAGTCACACCAGCCAGGCAGATATGGAGGAATCTTAAATGTTTCTTTTTTTTACAATATATATTTTATTGATTTTTTTACAGAGAGGAAGGGAAAGGGATAGAGAGCTAGAAACATCTATGAGAGAGAAACATCAATCAGCTGCCTCCTGCACACTCCCCACTGGGTATGTGCCCCCAACCAAGGTACATGCCCTTGACTGGAATCGAACCTGGGACCCTTGATTCTGCAGGCCAATGCTCCATCCATCCGCTGAGCCAAAACAGTTAGGACTGTCCAATATGCTAAAGAAAAAACCCTATCTAATAAAGAGGGAATATGCAAGGGAGGGCATTTGGGGGTGACCAGAGTATCAGGGGCTAGCAGGGAAGTGGTTAGGGGGTGATCAGGCTGGCAGGCAGAGCAGTTAGGGGCAATCAGGAAGGCAGGCAGGCGAGTAGTTGGGAGCCAAGCAGTCCTAGATTGTGAAAGGGATGTCTGACTGCCTGTTTAGGCCCGATCCGATCGGGCCTAAACAGGCAGTTGGACATCCCCCAAGGGGTCCCAGATTGGAGAGGGTGCAGGTTGGGCTGAGACACACACACACACACACACACACACACACACACACACACACACACACCCCGTGCACAAATTTCATGCACCGGGCCTCTAGTGATACTATATTCTGAAAACCATAGACACCACCAAAAAACTACTAGAAGTGATAAATGAATTCAATAAAGTAGCAGGCTACAAAATTAATATTCAGAAATTTTGGCATTTTTATACACCAGTAATGAACTATCAGAAAGAGAAATCAAGAACAATCCCATTTACAATTGCAAATAATAATAATGTACCTAGGAATAAATTTAACTTAGGAAGAAATTTAACTAAGTAAAAGACCTGTATTTGGAAAATTATAATATATTAAAGAAATTGAGGGAGATACAAATAATACCTCTATTTTAAATTTAAAACCTAGAAGTCTGGGCAACCTTGGCCTTTGGTAAGAAAAGGGGATTTCTCTGCCAGCCACAAAGATTAAGATATGCACCCAACAGCCTTGGCTGGTGTGTTCAGTGATTAGAGCAGTGATCGGCAAACTCATTAGTCAACAGAGCCAAATATCAACAGTACAACGATTGAAATTTCTTTTGAGAGCCGAAAACTGACTTCTGCGCATGGGCCATGAAGTTTCAATTGTACTGTACGTGCGCGCCGCATGTGGTATTTTGTGGAAAAGCCACACTCAAGGAGTCAAAGAGCCACATGTAGCTCGCGAGCCACAGTTTGCTGACCACAGGATTAGAGTATCGGCACACCCACCCAAGGGTAATCGGTTGGATTACCAGTCAAGAGCATGTGTCTGGGTTGTGGGTTCCCTCCTTTCCTTCCACTTTCTATAAAAAGCAATGGAAAAAATATAATCAGGTGAGCATTAAAAATAAAAAAGATATGCACCTATATAACAAAATGAGATGGCTGTTAGGTAAGATTTTATTATTTTGAAATGTATCGGGGTGGCATTGGTTAAAAAGATCATAGAGGTTTCAAGTGTACATTTCTATAATACATGATTATTGTATGCCCACCACCCAAACTGAAATAATCTTCTGTCACCATATACTTGACCCCTTTACCCTTTTCTACCCCCTCCCCCACTTCCTTTCCCTCTGGTAAGCACCATACTGTTGTCTGTATCTGTGAGTTTTTGTTTTTCTTATTTGTTGCTTTAAGTTTTATATCCCACATATGTGTAAAATCATGTGGCTCTTAACTTTTTCTGTATGACTCACTTTGCTTAAGCATGATATTCTCAAGGCCCACCCATGATGTCACTAGTGGCAGTTTTAATAAAAGTGTAAATTATGAATGACCTTACAAACAAAGCAAAAGGAGACTATGTTTCTGTGAAACAGGCAGGAGCACCTTACTGAAATGACATAAGCTGGTAGAGGAAAAGACAGAGAGAACCAATGTTGAAGTACCACAGTAGACCAGAATAATTGTTTTTAAGCAGCCTTAAACTAAGTTTCCATGTAACGGGTAAATTGTAATTATGAAAACTAACGAAATATCAAAAGTATAAGGAATGTGTTCTAAACTGAGCTTTGTGAGAATTGAATTAAAAATACTATATGTAGAAGAAAAAATGAATGAAAAGAAATGATAATGTCCAATATATCACATATATAAATCTATAAACTTAAATAAGATAGAAAAGAACACATAAACATAACAGATCAGGATAATAGTATTCTTAATATTATTATTTTTTAGTGCTGTCTTTGAATAAGGAACACTTAAAGGCTAATATATGTAATTCAATTTGACAAAAACTTCTGTGTCTCGATCAATGTAAAGAATTTATATAAAAGAACTGTGAAATTAAAATGAAATAAAAACCTCTAAATTAATATGATAATGCTGAATAAAATGTTAAACATTTGACATTAATTTTACCACTTGATGGGCAAAAGAGAATACTATGAAATATGTATTCAGATTAGGTGAATTAATGATAACATATAATAAAAATTCTGGCTATCTGTGCTCAAAGATAAAGGTGGTTTGTGCAATCAAATTAGAACTCTTTATTAAAAAAACACGATTTAATAGGCTTTATGTTTTAGAGTAGTTTCAGGTTTACAGCAAAATTAAATGGAAGGTACAGAGATTTCTCATATATCCCGTCTCTACACTTGCATAGTCTCCACCATGATCAACGTCCTCCATCAGAAGAGTACATTTCTTACAACTGGTGACTGCGCACTGATGCATCTTCGTCATCCAGAGTTCACAGTTTAGCTTTGGGTTCACTCTTGATATTGTGTATGTCATGGGTTTGGACAAATATATGACGTATCCAACATGATAGTGCCGTATGCAGTAGTCTTACTGTTCTAAAAACCCTCTGTGCTCTGCTTATTCATCCCTTCCGTCCTCTATCCCCTGGAAATCATTGATATTTTTACTGTTGCCATAATTTGCCTTTTCCAGAATGTCATATATTTGAAATTAAACAGGGTGTAGCCTTTTTAGATGGACTTCTTTCACTTAGTAATAGGTATTTGTTTTCTCCATGTCTTTTCATAACTTAATAGCTCATTTCTTTTTAGTGCTGAGTAATATTTCAATGTCTCAATGTACTAGAGTTTATTTGGCCATTCACCGACTGAAGGACATCTTGTTTGCTTTCAAGTTTTGGCAATTATAAATAAAGCTGATATAAACATCCATGTGCAGGGTTTTTGTGTGAACATAAGTTTTCAACTCCTTTGGTAAATACCACGGAGTATGATTATTGGTAAGAGTATGTTTAGTTTTGTGAGAAACCATCAAGTTGTCTCCAAAGTGAGAATTATTTTTTTAACGTGAGTGAGAAGATTTCTAACATCTCCATGGTTCATTAAGAACAATGCTGGCAAGTAATAAAAAAACAATTATTAAACAAAATTACATTTTGCTATGTAATTCTTTTTATAAAAAAGACTTATGGAGATCAAAAAAATTAAACTGCAACATTTTCCCAAAGAATAAACCATTTCAGAACGTGGTGGAATATTTTATAATACTCATGCAGAGAAGTCTACAACTTAGAACTTATTTTCTTGTTTAAAACATATAGATCTATAATTCAAATCTTTTTCAATGAATATTATAAAGAGCTTACATCTATATGAACAATGTGAACAACTGAATTTCACAAACTGAGAACAAATATTACATTGATATACTGAGAAGTTACAATTTGACTCATAACTTGGTTTATGAAATACATTCTGTAGCATATTGGAAGGGTTTAACACAAATTATGAACTGATCCCTTTCATTTGTCTCATAATTGCTATATATGATATATTTCCTAGCAGCAGAGCAAACTGAGTCAAGTGTGATTAAAGCAGATACTACTCCCCCTATCCCCATAGCCTGCCAGACAAACTTATTTTCATCCTAAAAGACAACTCAAATGTTACCTCCTCAGTGAAGATTTCTGGGATCTTTTTTCCTTGCATCTGCCATCTGTGCTTCCAGAACAATACGTACAGAGATCTGCACTTGCTGCATTATTCTGGTTGTTTGCCGGCTTGTTGTTCTGTGCTCCTTGAGAGCACCTCTGCACCCAGCAATCTCTATGAAATGCTTGTGCAATGAGCAGGGAGAAAAGTGAATAATACATTTTGCTGTGTTATGACCTGACAAATAAATAGTGAAGATCCAAGATTTTCAAAACCACATAATTGGTTTTGATTGCAAAGACTCTTAACTTTATGAATGAATAGTAACTGAAAGTGACTTCTTAAGAACTATCCATCAAACAGATTTTCCTATATATCATTCAAATTTTCACTGTTGATTTAATGTATCATCTATTATAAAACATTCTTTATTTGTTCCACTGCTTTATGGCATACCATGTATTTTTTTCACAGTATTATCTCCTTCATGAAATGCTTTTAAAAAACTATCTTTCTAATTTCTTTACCAACTAAATTTTGATATCCTAGAATGACTTGGCTTCTCTTTCTCTTTATTTTATTGATTTCAAAGAGAGGAAGAGAGAAGTAGAGAGAGACAGAAACATCAATGATGAGAGAGAATCTTCCATTGGCTGCCTCCTGCACATCCCACACTAGGGATTAAGCCCTTACCCAGGCATGTGCCCTGATCAGGAATCAAACCATGACATTCTAGTTCATGGGTAGATGCTCTACCACTGAGCAACACCAGCCTGATGAACTTGGCTTCTCTCTAAGAAAGAGTCCCACTTGCACACAGGCTGTGCCCAATGCTTTACCCAGAACTCAACAATCGTTCCTTGTTATTCATTTATATAAATGGACTATATATTTAGCATCCAGAAAAATCAAACAAAACAGTTTGAAAAGAAAACATATGTACAGAAACCTAACTCTCTTAAAAATGAACACACACACACACAGGTGCTTCCTGACTTACAATAGGATTACAAACCAAGTTGAAAAAAGTTATATTAAAAATACATTGAGGGAAGTGAGGAAAGATGGCGGAATAGACAGACGTGTCCTGCGACTTGTCCCAGAGCGGGTGGAGGGAGCAGCTGAAACGAGTGGAAGTCAGCCCGAATTTGGCGAGGAGACGCAGTTGGTGAGATATTTTGCACCCGGGAAGGGCAGAAGTCCCTGAAAAAGGTAAAACAAGGATCTGGGCTGGAGAATCTGCCGAGCCTCTGTGGCCAGAGGAGCAGGGAGTCTACAGGGTGCCGGGCCACGTCCCTGAGGACAGGAAAAGCGTCAGTCTGTAAAAAAAAAAAAAGGGGGGGGGGGTCGGGAGAAGGGGGGGACTGCGGGACTGCGGGAGGTAGGGAATTTTGGACCTTGGAGTCTGGATTTTGGATGAGGCAGCTCTGAAGGGCTACCCGGATCTTGCAGTGCCGGCAAGAGGGAAGCTCGCGGGGACGCGGTCCCTCCTCACGCTGGGGCCTGTGCCTTCTCTCACTGAACCTGGTTCGTGGGACCTTTCGGATACAGACACTTACCTGTGGCTGAGGCATGGGGGAAGGTGTGGGCTTGTGGAGTCTGGGGACAGTAGGCTGGTGGACCAGGGGAGGCTGTGTTGGATCTAGTGCTGAGTCACCTAAACCCGTTGCCATTTTCTCCTGAGAGATAGCCCCTCCCTCCAGTCTCCAGGCAACCAATATAGCCACACCCAGATCACACCTTGAGTAAACAAGGAATCTGAATACCTCCCTGAGGACATAGGACGGGCCTAAAGAGTAATCTTTAGCCCCAGCAACCGGAAACTGACAAACAGAACAGTACAGACAAATGGAATCATAAGCCAGCCAAAGGAAGACACCCCACTTTCTTTCACTTTTACTTTTATTATCTCTTTTTTCTTTCTTTTCTTTTTCTCTCCTTTCTTTCTTTCTTTCTTTCTTTCTTTCTTTCTTTCTTTCTTTCTTTCTTTCTTTCTTTTTTTCTTTCTTCTCCTGTTTTGGTTTGTTGCTTTTTAAATTTTATTTCTGTTCACATTATTTTTCATCACTATTTTTTTATTTGCTATTTTTAATTTTTTATACCATTTTTGAAATCATTTTTAATTTTTTAAAATTTATTATTTTTTCTTCTCATTCTCTTTCGTCTCATCCACTTATTCCCTTTCTATTTCTTCAATACTAAATTGAGGTCCTCCCCATATTCATCCAATTCTTAATCTTATTTTCACTATACAAGCTCAGCCTCTACAGATTTTGCCCCAATCCTCTTATTCCTTTGTCTTTTATCCCATATCTTTTTCACTCTCCTCCATAGCATTTGTGCTCTCTTTTCTCTGCCCTATCTCTCTTTTCTCAGGTGGTCACATATATTGGGGTTATTGGTGTTGTGAGTACGTTTGTGCTTAGTTCCCTCGGTGTTGTGTCTTGTTGAGGTGAATTTTATCTGGTCAGGCCAAGGGGCTTGAGAGCAAGCCACATAACCAGACACCTGGAGAAGAAACTCCATCCACGAAAGGGTCAACAACACCCCAGACCTAACTACAGAAGCAGGAAGAATGCGGCAGTGAGGGAAAGAGCATGAGTGAGTGAGGGAGTAAAAGAGGAGCGTGTGGTCAGGTGGGGTATCTGTGTGTAAGTGAGTGAGTGAGGCACAGTTGGATACCACAGGACCTTTAGAGGTAGGCTAATCAGGCTCGTCTAACTAGGCAGCTTCTGCTACCATTGCAAACAGTACTGGAAGGCCAGCTTGTCCTAAGGGGCCTAACCTTTTTGAAGGGGAGAGCTGCTGTAACCAGGTTCTCAACCTCAACTCCAACCAGAGTGCCCTCAGATAACACCTGGGACTCTACAGCAACCCCTGCCAGGGACATGCTACCTAGGCTGTGATCCCACAGTCAACGAGGCTCCAGCTGCCCAGGGCACAGGCCCCTGTGAGTTCGGAAGCAGGTTCCCCTTGGACCGGCCCAACACTTTAGCTCAGGGCACTGCAACCATGTGAACAGCAGACACACGAGCAGCCTGCACCTGTCCAAAGAGCAGCAGACCCACAAACAATCCACCACAGGCCTAAGAGCAGCAGCTTCATGTGGCCTACCCCTGTACAAGGAGCAGCAGCTGTGGGAGCAGCCAGTTTCACAGCAACCTCATAATCAGCCCACCTCCACCCCCACCCAAGGAACAGCAGCTATATGAGCAGCCTCCTCCACCAGCCAGAGGAGGCACCACTGCTGCGAACAGCACCCACCAGAGGAACCGCTGCCAACTGAGAAGCAGCTGCTACCGTAACCGCCCAAGGAGCAACTGCAGCCAGAGAAGCTACTGCCACCCAAGGAGTAGCCCCTGCACAGCTCGACATCTAGATCAGTCAGTGAGACCAAAAATGGGTAAACAAAGATATCCCCAAAGGAAAGAAAAGGAAGAAACACCAGAAAAGCAGCTAAGTGAAACAGAGGCATGCAATATGTCAGAAAAAGAATTTAGAATAAGGGTCATAGAGTTCATAAATCGGATGGAAGAAGAAATTAACACCTTATGCAAGAGTCAAGAAGAAATGGATGAAAAAATGAACAACTTATGTAAGAATCAAGAAGAAATGAAGAGTGATATAGCTGCAATAAAAAACACCATGGAAAGTTTCAACAATAGACTAGGAGAAGCGGAGGACCGAATTAGTGAACTAGAAGACAGGGAAGCAAAACACAGCCAAACTGAATTGCAATTGGAGAAAAAAATTAAAAGACAGGAGGAGAGCCTAAGGGAGCTATGGGACAACATAAAACGAAACAACATACAAATAATAGGGGTGCCAGAACAACAGGAAGAACAAGGGTTAGAAGAACTATTTGAAGAAATAATATCAGAAAACTTCCCTGATGTGGCAAAGAAAAAAGTCACACAAGCTCAGAGAGTCCCAAACAGGGATGAATCCGAAAAGACCAACACCAAGACACATCATAATTACAATGGCAAATATTCAGGACAAAGAGAGAATCTTAAAGGCTGCAAGAGTGAGACAGAAAGTTACATACAAGGGAACTCCCGTTAGATTATCAAATGATTTCTCAACAGAAACACATCAAGCCAGACAAGAATGGAAGGAAATCTACAAAGTGATGCAAACCAAGGGACTGAATCCAAGAATACTCTATCCAGCAAGGTTATCATTCAAAATTGAAGGGAAGATAAGGAGCTTCACAGACAAAAAATGCTAAGGGAGTTTATCACTACCAAGCCAGCAATGCAAGAAATGCTAAATGGACTGGTATAAAAAGAAGAGAGAGAAAAGTAAGAAGGAACATAGTCTCAAAAAATAAAAATGGCTACAAACAAGTACCTTTCAATAATAACTTTAAACGTAAATGGACTAAATTCTCCAATCAAAAGACATTGAGTGGCTGATTGGGTAAAAAAACATGACCCATATATTTGCTGTTTACAAGAGACCCACCTCAGAAAAAAGGACTCATACAGATTGAAAGTTAAGGGAAGGAAAAACATCTTTCAGGCAAATGGAAATGAAAAAAAAGCTGGTGTAGCAGTACTTATTTCTGACAAAATAGACCTCAAAGTAAAGGCCATAACAAAAGATAAGGAAGGCCACTTCATAATAATAAAGGGATCGATACAACAAGAGGATATAACCCTGATAAACATATATGCACCCAATGCAGGAGCACCCAAATACATAAAAAAAAATACTCCTGGAAGATATCAAGGGAGAGATCGACAACAATACAATCATAGTAGGAGACTTTAATACACCACTGACATCACTGGATAAATCCTCTAGACAAAAAAATCAGCAAAGAAACAGCAATCCTAAATGACTCACTAGATCAGCTGGACCTAATTGACATCTTCAGAGCATTTCACCCCAAACCCACAGAATATACATTCTTCTCAAGTGCACATGGGACATTTTCAAAAATAGACCACATATTGGGTCACAAACAAAGTCTCCCCAAATTCAAAAAGATTGAAATCATATCAAGCATTTTCTCAGACCACAATGGCATAATATTAGAAATAAACTACAATAAAAACATTCCAAAAAATTCAAACACTTGGAAACTGAATAGCATGCTATTAAACAATGATTGGGTTAACAATGAGATCAAAGAAGAAATTAAAAACATCCTGGAGACTAATGACAATAAAAACACAACAATGCAAATACTATGGGACACAATGAAAGCGGTCCTGAGAGGAAAATTTATAGCCCTACAGGCCTACCTCAAAAAACAAGAAAAAATGGTAAGAAATCATCTAACTCAACAACTCAAAGAATTAGAAAGAGAGCAACAAGAAAAGCCCACAGTGAGCAGAAGGAAGGAAATAATAAAGATCAGAGCAGAAATGAATGACATAAAGACCAAAAAAACAATACAAAAGATCAATAAAACCAAGAGCTGGTTCTTTGAAAGGATAAACAAGATTGATGAACCTCTAGCCAGGCTCACCAAGAAGCAAAGAGAGAGGACCCAAATAAACAAAATCAGAAATGAAAGAGGTCAAATAACAACAGACCCCACAGAAATACAAAGGATTATTAAAAAATACTATGAACAACTCTATTCTAACAAACTAGACAACCTGGAGATTCCTAGAAAAATACAACCTTCCAAAACTTACTAAGGAAGATACTAAAAATCTCAATAGGCTGATAACTATGGAAGAAATTAAAGCAGTCATCAAAAAGCTTCCAGCAAACAAAAGCCCGGGGCCAGATGGCTTCACAGGGGAGTTTTACCAAACATTTAAGGAAGAACTAAAACCCATCCTCCTCAGAATATTCCAGAAAATTAAAAAGGAAGGAACACTTCCAAGCTCCTTCTATGAAGCCAGCATCACCCTAATACCAAAACCAGATAAAGATAACACAATGAAGGAGAATTACAGGCCAATATCCCTCATGAACATAGATAACAAAATCCTCAACAAAATTCTAGAAAATCGGATCCAGCAATACATCAGAAAGATCATACACCACGACCAAGTAGGATTTATCCCTGGGATGCAAGGATGGTACAATATTTGCAAATCAATAAATGTGATACATCACATAAACAAATTGAGAGATAAAAATCACATAGTCATATCAATTGATGCAGAAAAAGCATTTGACAAAATCCAACACCCTTTCTTGATAAAAACTCTCAGCAAGGTGGGAATAGAAGGATCATACCTCAACATAATAAAAGCCATATATGACAAACCCACAGCCAACATCATACTCAACAGGCAAAAACTAAAACCATTTCCCCTAAGAACAGGAACAAGACAGGGTTGCCCATTCTCACTACTCCTGTTCAACATAGTGCTGGAAATACTAACCATTGCAATCAGATAAGAAGAAGAAATAAAAAGCATCCAAATTGGAAAATAAGTAAAACTGTCCTTATTTGCAGATGACATGATACTGTAGATAGAAAACCCTAAAGACTCCATCAATAAATTATTAGACTTAATAAATGAATTCAGCAGAGCAGCAGGATACAACATTAATGCCAAGAAATCTATGGCATTTCTATACACCAATAATGAACTTACAGAAAGAGAGACTATAAAAGCAATCCCATTTACCATCACACCACAAAAATTAAGATACCTAGGAATAAACTTAACTAAGGAGGTAAAAGACCTATTCACGGAAAATTACACAACACTGAAAAAAGAGATAGAGGAAGGCATAAACAGATGGAAGAACATACCATGTTCATGGATTGGTAGATTCAACATCATCAAAATGTCCGTACTACCCAAAGCAATCTATAAATTCAATGCACTTCCCATTAAAATACAAATGGCATATTTCACAGACATAGAATGAACTTTCCAAAAATTCATCTGGAATAAAAAAAGATCCCGAATAGCTACAGCAATCCTGAGAAAGAAGAACAAAGTAGGAGGGATCTCAATACCAGATATCAAGCTATATTACAAAGCCACTGTTCTCAAAACTGCCTGGTATTGGCACAAGAACAGACATATAGATCAATGGAATAGAATAGAGAACATAGAATTCAATCCAAATCACTATGCTCAATTAATATTTGACAAAGGAGGCATGAATATACAATGGAGTCAAGACAGTCTCTTCAATAAATGGTGTTGGGAAAATTGGACAGATACATGCAAAAAAATGAAGCTAGACCACCAACTTACACCATACACAAATATAAACTCAAAATGGATCAAGGACTTAAACATAAGACGGGAAACCATAAAAATACTAGAGGAAGCTATAGGCAGAAAAATCTCTGACATATGTCAAAAGAACTTCACTGATACTGCTCCTAGGGCAATGGAAGCTAAAGAGACAATAAACAAATGGAACTACATCAAAATAAAAAGCTTTTGTTCAGCAAAGGAAACCATCAATAAAGCAACAAGAAAGCCCACTGCATGGGAGAACATATTTGCCAATGATATCAACGATAAGGGTTTAATCTCCAACATTTACAGGGAACTCATGCAGCTTAACAAAAAGAAGATAAACAACCCAATCAAAAAATGGGCAACTGATCTAAATAGACACTTTTCGAATGAAGACAGAAGGAAGGCCAAGAGACATATGAAAACCTGCTCAAAGTCATTAATCATCAGAGAGATGCAAATCAAAACAACAATGCGGTACCATCTCACACCTGTCAGAATGGCTATTATCAACAAGTCAACAAATGACAAGTGCTGGCGAAGATGCAGAGAAAAAGGAACCCTTGTGCACTGCTGGTGGGAATGCAGACTGGTTGCAGCCACTGTGAAGAACAGTATGGAGTTTCCTTAAAAAACTAAAAATGGAACTCCCATTTGACCCAGTGATCCCACTTCTAGGAATATATCCCAAGAAACTAGAAACATCAATCAGAAAGGATATATGCACTCCTATGTTCATAGCAGCACAATTCACCATAGCTAAGATTTGGAAACAGCCTAAGTGCCCATCAGCAGATGAGTGGATTAAAAAACTGTGGTACATCTACCCAATGGAATACTACGCTGCAGTAAAAAAGAAGGAGCTCTTACCATTTGCAACAACATGGATGGAGATGGAGAACATTATGCTTAGTGAAATAAGCCAGGCAGAGAAAGCTAAATGTCACATGATCTCACTCATTTGTGGAACATAATGGACAACATAAACTGATGAACAAAAATAGATCCAGAGACAGAGAAACATCAATAAGAATGTCAAACCTCAGCGAAGAAATTGTGAGGTAACCAGAAACCCAAGAATGCCTGAGAACGTCTTTCTAACCATGCTAGCAATCATTGGATGTATGGTAATATTACCTGGGGAAAATGGGGAATTATTTTAGACTTATGCTCCTGACCCTTCATGGGTAAGATCCCTTACGTGGGCTGATCCCCTGACTAATGTAGTCACCAATAATACCAAACACCTTGGTCATCCAGGAGGACCACGGGTGGGGCAAGAAAGTATAATTACATAGGGGTCTCCACCCAGCTTCCCTTTTGTATGACACAAAATCTAAACACTGCCCCTTTGTTTGTAAAATTAAAGAGAGGTTTCTGGCTTGTGTGGACACCAAAGAAAGGGTGTCACTACTATCTCTACTTTCCCCCTGGAGAGGTGCAGAAAATGTAACTAAGACCTTGTCAATACAAAAAGAAATGGACAGCCAGTTTGAAAGGGAATTGCCATGGCCTAGAGCAAAGAATATCCTTACGTGATTTTATTCTACAATGTCATTAAAATTCTTCCCAGATTTGGATTACCCCCATTACCTGTAATAGTACCTCGTACCCTTGGGGATCAATAAAAAAATCATCTTTATGGTGCTTGGAGACAAAGTATCATATCTCTTGGTATTTTAGAATCACAACAGCATAATACATGATTATCCCAAGCAAACTTACAAACTAATTCTTTGAATGTCTGGCAGCAATTTAAAAAGGACATGTAAAGATTTAATCCCTTCCATTAGGTAGAGGGCCTCCTGGGAAGGCACCTGAGCATTCTATATTGGTCCCTCTTGCCATTTCGGCCAAGAGGGACCCTCTTCTCACAATCCAATTGCCCACAGCTGTTGCCTGAGTTTTCTGTTCATGTCGAGGTTGAAGCCTCGTGATGACTGGTACCATGGATCTGTCTCTTGCCCAGTGGGGCAAGCTGGGCCCTCCCTGGAGAAGAAACCTGGGTTCCCCAAGACATGTGATCAGTTCTGGGGCCCTACCAGCAGGTGAGGGAATCCCAAGGCAGGTGCCGTGCGTGGAGGCCACAGGGGCATAGGGTACCAAGGAGACAGAACTGAACCTCACATCACCCTGCTTGGCCCCGGAGGATGGCTGGTTAGCCAGAGACGGGTAAGATTCCTCAGGGAAGGAACAACCTAAGACAGGCACAGTTGCAGAGGGGCCATCAGGAGAGAACTTGGGGGTCAACAGAGGTGGGGCACAGACCCTCACCCCCCCAACATTGCAGGGGCTTGAACACTCGCCCTTTCTGAAGGAAGTCTCCTGCCCCCATGGCTGCTTAACATCCCATGCCCAGCTTAAATCGGGACCCGGGTAACAGACAGAGACTTGGCTGACAGTAGTTGCCCTCTCACTGCAACAAGAATTGTTTGAGTTGTCTTGAACCCATGGTGTGGGGAAGTGGGTTTTTGATATCTAAATCCAGCCTACCACCAGGAATGCTCAGGGCCTACTCAAGAAGGCAAATAATGCTTTCCACTAATATTTACAGGGTAAAATAAGATTGTTGTTAGAGTAATAAATTTGACAGTAAAACAGTAGTCAAGTTTTCAGGCTAATTTAAATTGGCTAATTGAAACAAGCGAATATTCTAGAAAAATTAATAGTACTGGACAAAAAGCAGCTCCTAAAGTATTAACTAAAATTTTTATTGGTAGTTCATCTCATGATAAAATTGCATAACATGTAATGAACTTAAAGCAGTCACATTATAGTGCAAAAAATTAAAATTTAAAAGCTATCAAGACCACATTAAAAAATTTTCAAAAGCCTCCTAATATTTAAATCAAAAAAAGGGGGGATAGTAGAAGAATATCATGTAAGGAAAAATATCCTATAAGTAAATTACATCTAGAAAATTTGTACTTTAGAAAATTAATTGTAATGCTAAAAGCAAGACACCCATGAAAAACACACATAGTGTCAAAACAAGCCAGAGGAAAATTATTTGGGCAAAAAATGAAAAAGGATCCCAAGTCAAATTTATAGGAAATATTCCTTTATTAACTTTTGGTCGAGAATATGTTTGTATATTTTCAGAAAACAACTCTGAGACCATGTGGATTCTGGCAACAGAGAGGAATCGACAGGACTACTCCAGCCATGAAGACAGAAAAGAAGCAGTCCAGAGATGGAAGATGCTGACGTCGCCTTGCCATACTAGCAGTTAACAGCTGTGCATCACTGCAGGTTGCCCAGGACCAAATCAGAGAGGGTCGGACCTGCATTACCACCATTTGTCCACCATCCAGAACTGAAATATCATTGCTGACATGTGCACATAAGGAACTGTTTGACATTGAAATTGGATCTCAAAAGAACTATTGGCCCAAAAAGAAACTCACTACAGACTGATTCATTTGCCTTTCAGCATAACCATTATTGTTTGTCTCATTTTCGGTTCTTATAAGTGTATTTCTAATAGCACATGATCTCACTCATCTAGGGGAAATGATGAACAACATAGACTGATGAACAAGAACAGACCCAGAAACAAGGAGGAATGGATCAGACTGTCGGGCCTCAGAGGGAGGGTAGGGGAGGGTGGGGATATAGGGGAGAGATCAACCAAAGGACTTGTGTGCATGCATATGAACCTATCCAGTGGTTAAGGACAACAGGGGGGTCGGGGCATGCATGGGGAGGGGTGTGGGATGGGAATGGGGGGATGAGGACAAATATGTGATACCTTAATCAATAAAGAAATTAAAAAAAAGAAATGACACACTAACTAGATAAAGTGTGGGTCTCAGAAATGAGGCTGGAAAATATGCTCATTTGCTTTTCAAATTACTTTTTTATAGAGTTCATAATATATTCATTGTAAAATATTTGAAAAATACAGAAAAGTATGTAGAAAGTAAATTAGCCTTAACCCCAGAAATAATCAATGTTAAAATTTAATTTCTTTCCAGTCTTTTAAAAAATGTATCGTCTAACCTAAACAATGACTCTTACACACACGAGTATATTCTTGAGAAATTTGTTTTAAAAATTACATTTATTGTCAAAAAATAAACTTTTTGTATTATATTTTGAAATAAAACTATTCATCCATATAAAAAAAATACATTGAATACTAAAGCTATAGTATCAGTCGTTTACCCTTCTGATCGCATGCATCACCACAGAGTATCATACCACAGACTGCCAGCCCAGGAAAAGGTCAAAATTCAAAATTTGGAGTATGGTTTCCATGAAATTGCTTTCACACCATAGTAAAGTTTGACCTCAATATTTCAGTGAAGGTTTAATACGCAAGCTGTTTCTTACCAGCAATTTAGTCAAGGAGCTATTAGGAGAGTTGTTTGTTTATCTCTTAAAATTGTAAGTCATGCCCTAGCTGGTTTGGCTCAGTGAATAGAGTGTCAGCCTGTGGACTTAAGGGTCTGGGGCTTGATTCTGGTCAAGGGTAAATGCCCGGGTTGTGGTTCGATCCCCAGTATCCCCAGTAGGGGGCGTGCAGGAGGCAGCCGATAAATGATTCTCTCTCATTATTGATGTTTCTATCTCTTTCCCTCTCCCTTCCTCTCTGAAATCAATATATATACATATATATGTGTGTGTGTGTGTGTATATGTTTGTGTGTGTGTGTGTGTATGTGTTTAAAAATTGTAAGTCATGAACTATCTATATATATACACATACGTATACATGAAAGTAAAGGGTTAAAATTTTTTTCTCCTTATTTGCTTTGGTTACTTAAGAAATGTGGGAATGTTTTCTTCTAATGAAGGTGTATATGAGATAAGGTTTACAGAGAGAGTTGTTTGTTTCTGGTGGGAGTTATGTCCTAACTAGAAGCCCGGTGCACGAAATTCATGCACGGCGGGGGGTTGTCCCTCAGCCCAGCCTGTACCCTCTCCAATCTGGGACCCCTCGAGGGATGTCCGACTGCCCGTTTAGGCCCGATCCCAGTGGACATCCCTCTCACAATCCAGGACTGCTGGCTCCCAACTGCTCACCTGCCTGCCTTCCTGATTGCCCCTATCCGCTTCTGCCTGCCAGCCTGATCACCCCCTCACCACTCTGCTGCCAGCCTGGTTGATGCTTAACTGCTCCCCTGCCAACCTGTTTGCCCCCAACTTCCCTCCTCTGCCGGCCTGGTCACCCCTAACTGCCCTCTCCTGCAGGGTTGATCACCTCCAACTGCCCTCCCTTGCAAGCCTGGTCCCTCTCAACTGCCCTCCCTTGCAGGCCTGGTCCCTCACAACTGCCCTCCCTTGCAGGCCGGTGCCTCCCAATTGCCCTCCCCTGCTGGCCATCTTGTAGTGGCCATCTTGTGTCCACATGGGGGCAGGATCTTTGACCACATGGGGGCAGACATATTGTGTGTTGGAGTGATGGTCAATCTGTATATTACTCTTTTATTAGATAGGATAGAGGCCTGGTGCAGGGGTGGGGCCAGCTGGTTTGCCCTGAAGGGTGTCCTGGATCAGGGTGGGGGTTCCCTTGGGGCATGGGGCAGCCTGAGCGAGGGGCCTATGGTGGTTTGCAGGCCAGCCACACCCCCTGGCAACCCAAGCAGAGGCCCTGGTATCTGGAATTTATTTTCCTTCTACAATTGAAACTTTGTAGCCTGGAGCGGAGCCAAGCCTGCTGCTCCCTCGGGGCGGCAGCCATTTCTGTGGCAGTTAATTCACCTTCTATAATTGAAACTTTGTAGCCTTAAGCAGAGGCCTGAGCCTGGCCAGGGTGTGCGGAAAGCTTTGCTTCCCCTGTTGCCGCTGGCAACGCTGGCCTGCTCTCTCAAGCTCCATTCTGCCGCCATTTGTTTGAATTTGTTTACCTTCTATAATTGAAACTTTATAGCTTGAGTGGAGGCTTAGGCCTGGCCAGGGCAGGCGGAAAGCTTGGCTTCCTCTGTTACCTAGGAAACCTTACTCTCTGTGGCTGTAGCCATCTTGGTTTGGGTTAATTTGCATACTCACCCTGATTGGCTGGTGGGCGTGGCTTGGCTGGTGGGTGTGGCTTATGTAGCGGAGTGATGGTTAATTTGCATATTACCATTTTATTAGAGAGGATAGCTCCTTGACTAAATTGCTGGTAAGAAACAGCTTGCGTATTAAACCTTCACTGAAATATTGAGGTCAAAATCTCCCCAGACTTCTTCTGGATAAACTTCACTGAGTCCTGTGACTATATTTAGACTTAGCAGCTATTGGTAATTTACAGTGGAGCATGAAAAGCATTATACTCTTTAAGATGCCTGTTGTATATCACATTTTGCAGTTAAAAAATGACATTTTGCCAGGTCCAAACATAGAGGTGACCCTTAAATTTCAAAATCGAATTGTGGAGGATGAAGTCTACTAATTGCTTTGCTATTTTTTTACGAAGATTTTACTATTGCCAAGTGACTTATTCTAAATGGCACAAAACTAAGGTGAGGGGTGGTATGATAGCGGGAGAAATATAGCATAGAGTACAAGTCTTCAAAACCAAAATATAAAGATAATCTCTGAAGGCTTTAAAAAAAGTTGACAAAGTAAAACATAAGGTAAGTCATGGAAAAATAAAAGATCCTTTTATTTCATCAGTAGGCATAGAAGCAGAAGATCAGACTGTAAGGATTCTTAGGAAGAATGCAATTAGCAAATAGACAATTAACAATTTACAGGTAAGAACACTGCGGACCAGGAAAAGTAAGAATATCCCCAAGGGCATAGGAGCAGAAATAAAAGAACAACATTTTAAGGCTTTGAAATTAGTGTCATATGTAAAAACAGCTGCAATACCTGGCTTAGGTCTTGGCATAGTGTAGGCCTCCAAAACACTTTCATTCTCTTATTCCTTCCCTTTACCTGTTCACTGATGTGAAGGGCATTGTAACACAGTGACTAAGAAGGGTGGGATTTCACAGGCCGGACTTCCTGGGAATGTCACTAGTGTTCTGTGACCAGGAGAAGGGAACCCTGTAGGTGCCTTGGATTCCTCATGTGTAAATAAGTATGGAAAGATGACTTCCATCATAGTGTTACTGGGAAAATTAAGTCAATAAACACAAAAATGCTTAGACAAATACCTGACACATAGAACATGCTAATGAAGTTTACCTATTAATATTATTATAATGATTATTATGATATACCACCTTGATATTTACCTATTTGTACAGTGTCCAGTACCCTTTTTTGCGGCCTTGTTTCTCACACTGAAATAAATGTTAAGGATATTTATCAGTTCCCTCTTAGCAAAACATACCAAAGACATGATCTAAGTTGTCAAGTTGCAATAAAAACCTGAAGATGTCATGATAAATTAATTAATCTAATATTTACAGTTGCTAATGGTTTAATATATTTCACCTGCAAGATACAGCTTTCATTTTAAGATTTATTTTAATTATTTATAGTTAGAGAAATGTATACAGAAATACAGGATACTGTGTAGGATCAATAAATCTACATTTTGATATACGTTAGGATCTTGCTTTTTCCATTAATTAACAATTTAAACTGAAGATTCTGATACAGGACTTCTACCCAAATATAGTAATATTTGACCAATCTCTAGATTATAGAAATGATATTCACTATGATTAAACTAACAGGTTTATAAAATAAAAAATATTCTTAATTGGGGGTACAAAATTGCCCCAAAAGTCCTTTTGTATACTTTGTTTATTTTCATAAGTGTACGTGTGTGTGTGTGTGTGTGTGTGTGTGTGTGTAGGCAAACACACTATTTTCATGTGTAGTCAAACACATGCACAAGGAAAAGTAACAGAGCTAATTCATTCTGGGGAGTTAACTTTAAAACATACTTATTTTTCTAGGTATAACAATATGAAAGTTTATAATGTTTATATTTTAATGGCTCTTTCATTGAAATTCTTTTTCAGAAATATTCTCATTGTCTCTGAAGGCAGTAGGGAGACAACTGTGTTATAAATCCATGGACACAGACAATAGTGTGGTGAAGGCCTGGACAGGGTGGGAACTGGGTGAAGGGGGGCAATGGGGAGAAAAAAGGAGGAGGTCTGTAATACTCTTAACACTAAAGATAAAATAAAATAATGAAAATCTAGGCTGCATTTCTAATCATTTCAGAGAGTCCACTTTTTCCTTATATTCTGTTAAAAATATTTTCTTCATCTACAAAGAGAAAAAGCAAACTAAATGGAGGTCCTTACTGGTTTTTACCCTTACTGGTTTTTACCCACCTATAACCTATGTTGTTTCTGCCTGCAAAATACTAAGTGACAGCAAGAATAAGACTCCCTCTGAAATGTTATTATGCTTTAAAAATCATATCAAATAACTTCAGTGACCAATACCAAGTCATATTAAAGGGACAGACCTGAAAGTTTCTATTAAACCTTTCTGTATGCATTAACATGTCTAGAAACGTCTGCATTCTTTTGGATGGAAAGTAGGGAGAGAGATGACTGGCTAAGGAATTTAGGAAGCAACTAGTAGCAGTGTCTATTTAATCACCATCTAGAATAAAAGAGACTTTAGATAACGGATGTTGACTGTTCCCGTCTCACTGGCGAAATGATTGCTTTCTTAAGCCAGGAGCTGCAAATTTGTAATCATAAAATTTCCATATTTTCAAATAGTTTTCACCACGCTTGGAACTTAATTATATCCTCACTTTCCATGTTCTGACTCTCGATTCCAATAATTACAGGCTGTTGTTCCTGTGATTAAGCCCCTACATAGTCAGGCAAACACTGATATTCTAGGCTTTATGAGAGTTACATTTCCCACTGTATATCTAAAGGGACATACGCTTTTCTTCAGAACTCTTGAGTCCTTGGTTAAGGTGGGTGGACCTCTGGAAAAATGCTCTGTTCTCAGTTTATGGATAGACATGTTTTGAGTCAGAACAAATATGATGGTACACTCACCAAGGAGACACTATAGTTATGGACGGTCACTGCTCTTCCTCAGGAGACCCAAGATATCCACATTAACTGAATGATTGCTTGTCAATTATTTATTTTTAAAGTGCTACACTGTGAAACAATGATGTCTGAAGTGTGGAAAGCTAGCGGCAAAAATGTCAGTAATAACAATAACAGTAATAATAACCAGGAGTTGAATATTTACTAAGGGTTTTTACTGGAATTATTTCATTTCAATCTCCTGACAGTCTTATGAGGAGAGTCTTATTATTGTTGTTTTATTCTCATTTTTCCTTCTGATGAGGACATTGAAACCGAAAAGACATAAACTAATTTGCCAAAGTCAAACAGCTAAATGAGAGGTCAGAGGTGAAAACCAGGCAGTCTGACTGACGAAGGGCCTTACTGAGCCACCAAGCTCTATGGATTTATTTTGTTTGCTAAGAAGGAAAACGCACCGAAGATAATGACTTGCTCATGTAATTCAGCACCTGTCACAGAACTCTGAATCTGGAAACTTGATAAAGATTAGTTGGATTGAGTCAAAAAGCATTCAAGATCGTTCCGTCTATGAACTCTGAATTGAGAAAGCTGACCAAACCAACAACACTTTAAATAAAAAATAGTTTCCACTAAGATTTTTATGCCCTTCAAAGGAACCAAATAGTTATGGTACTAAATCCTGATGTCTAATAAGCACTTTTCAGCAAGGTACAGTGTTTATCTATTCCTTTTATAGAAAGTAGTAACTATGTTTGCATTAAATGAGCTTGTAAAAAGGATTTTGAGTGGCTTTCAATGCTTCTAAATCTCATTAATGTGTCTGCATACATTTTATCTTGTCTCTCCATAATTTAATAGACCATTTTAGATAATCTGGGTATAAATTGTCCACCCCATTATCAAAAGAAAAGAATATAAACATTTATCTATTAGGAGATAATAGGGTGTTATTTTCTTAAACAAGATTGACATTTCTACCAGATAATTATTTCATAAAGAAAGAACCAAAAACTATTCCAAAATTAAATTATTTCTAATAGATTCCTCCTAACATTAAGTATTAATATTAATTTAATTTTGATGGTGCTCTTACCATAGTGTGGACTTTGCATACAATTTATCTGTTAGGACTGGAAGTTCGATAGGCCTCTTTGGGAGCTTAATTGAGGTAGATATATGGCTATAACAACCTCAGTGTTTTTTTGTCCCGATTGAAAGTACTCCTGTCCATGTGTTATATGACATAGAACTTTTATCATAAATTCACGTGTGCATTTAAGCATATGCTAGCATATTACTTAAGGGGAAAACTAACCCTATTCTTTTTACCTCTGCCTAGGCATGGTCTTCTATTCAGCACAGGCCTTGCTGGCCTCCAGCTTTCATGAACAACTCCAGTCAGTCATCACATCTTATTCAAGACTCAGTCAAGAGTAACTGCCTTTAATTTAATGTCTTAAAAACATTTTACCTTTTACTTTTTCAGATAAGCACAAGGGTAAGATGGGCATTCTCTTCAGCATTACTTACATTAACTTCACTTTGATGTTATAGCACTAGCTCGGACTGGAGGTCAGAATCAGAGCCTTTCCCAGTGTGGCTCAGATGGTTTGACATTATCTCAAGTACTGAAAGGTTGCCTGTTTGATTCCAAGTCAGGACACATGCCCAGGTTGTGGGCTTGGTCCCCAGGAGGGGCATGCAGGAGGTAGCCAATTGATGTTATGCTTTCACATCAATATTTCTCTCTCCCTCTCCTTTCCTCTCTCTAAATCATAAAAATGATAATAAAAATAAAGGTTCTCATTATATTAGTATTTAAATATGTTATATAGATTTTTTGGGGGAGGTGAAAATCTATCTCTTTTTTAAGGGTCCCCCCCTAACTGTCCCCCTCTCCAAGCGGAAAAACCCAAAGCCTGGGATTGTCTGGGAGTGGAGCCAGCATGTGGGGAAACCTCTATGCCCTTTGGCCTTGGCAATGCCAACAGGGAGGGTGCATGGGGAGGCAGTCAGCTAACCCTACCTGCACAAGACATGGCACTAGATGGGATACAAGGGGAGGAGGTGCCGGGTGCCAGCTCTTCTCTGGGACTTGCTGGGGGCAGCAGGTGACAACCAGGGGGTGCTGCCTGGCTTGAGGCCTGGGACAGTGCATGCCCTTCCCTTGCTGGTGACCATCACTCCTCTCCTGCTGCTCACTACAGGCCCCATCCCCCACATCTCATATTGATTTCCTTACTTGCAACACATTTTATTTATGTAGACCACTAGGATAAATTCCCTCCAGTTGCAACAACAAATAAGAATATTTTTGAGCCTGGCCGCAATGGCTCAGTGGCTGAGTATCAGCCTATGAACCAGGAGGTCACAGTTTGATTCCCAATCAGGGCACATGCCCGGGTTGTGGGCTTGATCCCCAGTGGGGGCCTTACAGGAGGCAGCCGGTCAATGATTCTCTCTCATCATTGATGTTTCTATCTCTACCTCTCCCTTCCTCACTGAAATCAATAAAAATATTTTTAAAAATAAAATAATTTTTGAGCAATCACTTTGTTTATATCTTATAGACACTGTGGACTTTATGCCTGTACAGGTTTCTCCCTTTTTGACTGCCTGTGAGAATGTAGAAGCCTGATTTTTGGCACATACGGGTCATTATGGCATGATTTTGAAGCATTACTCCGGACTTCATTTTAAACAGTAATAAGATTTTTAAAATTTCTAGCTTTAATTTTTGCAATATTGTATGTCATGCACTCATTTAAAGTGACATTTGTCCTGAATATGTACATAGGATATAAG
>JAJQQW010000016.1:5648049-5650549 GCA_025583905.1 Ia io
CAGGCTCTGTTCCGCCATAAGTCTGCTGTAATACAGAGTATTTGTATGCTGAAAGAAAGTTGCTATTTGGCTCAGCCTAGACTGTCTTCTACCTTTGTTTAATCAAGTTATAAAAGAGGCGGGATTATTCATCTGCCCTCAAAATTTTCTTTTTGTTATGTTTCTGAAATGTACGGATGTTTCATAACGTGCCTATAACTTTATTTGGGCCATGACTTATTTAGAACTCTTAAAGACATAAATATGCTAGTATGTTACCAATGAATATGGAGTTCTTAATCTATTGTGTTTCCACATGACTTTGTGGCAATGTCCATTGAAGCTAAGGAACTTACTCTCAAAAATAACATCCTTAAATGCCTAGATTAAATTTTATATTATCACAACACCAAGGGAAAAAAAGGCTAATATGCAATTATCAAATCCTATCTAGTAAAAGAGATAAATATGCAAATTGACCGTCCCTCTCCAACACACAAGATGGCTGCATTTTGTGGTCAAAGTTGGCCTGCCCACATGATGGCCTGCAGGGGAGGGCCAGGTTTGTGAAGGCAATCAGACCTGCAGGGTGAGGGTAGTTGGGGGCGACCAGCCTGCAGGGGAGGGCACGTTGGGAGCGATCAAAGGTCTGCAGGGGAGGGCCCCAGTTAGGGTGGGACCAGGCTGTACAGGGGAGGACCTGTTGGAGGTGACCCGAGCATGAGGGGGGCAGTTGGGGGGGACCAGGCCAAGTAGGGGAGGGCAGTTAGGGTGGACCAGCGCCAGCAGGGGAGGGCAGTTAGTTAGGGGCAATCGGGCTAACACAGCGGAACAGTTAGGTGTCAATGGGCTCCGGCCAGGAGTGGTTAGGGGGTGATCAGGACAGGCAGGCCAGAAGTGTTAGGGGCCAAATCAGGTGGAAGGTGTTTGGTTTGGAGCAAGAGTCTGCGAATTGTGAGAGGGAGGCCAGATTAGAGAGGGTTGCAAGTGGGAAAATGAGGGACACTCCGCCCCCCCCGGGCACAAAATTTCATTGCACCAGGGGGACTTTCTAGTATACTTATAAAAGCTAAACTTTTGCTTCAGTAGTATAGTGGTTATTAATACATTATAGTGCCTCGGTGATATTTTATTACATTTTTTCTAAGTAGCAAGTATATTGCAACCAATTGTATTTAGGTGTTGATAACAAACTATAAACAGGATATGGAAATATCTATGATTTATTAGTGGTAACAGTCACAGGCTCAGTAAAGTTATGATTTGGTGCCGCCCTATATTAATAATCAAAAGAATATTATATAACTTTTCATAGTGATTGCCCCTTGAAAAAAAATGACTGTAAGTTTTCCACACAAATCATGTACCCATCTAAATTCTGATTCCCTCACTGCCTCTCAAAAGGTGACTCCACCCAGGTTTAAAACTCAACTTTGAGATTTACATTTTAGGTAACCCACTTGTTTTTTCTTTAAAATCTTTCCTGTCAGGCGGTCTAGTTCTTTTCCTTGACACCCAAGATTATATCTGAGATTTTATAAATGCACACTTTCTAATCTCTTAGTTTCAGTTCCAGAAAAAGTCGAAGGTAACAACTCGTCATCGAACAATCTGATCTTGCCGTCTTAAAAACATTTGCTAGTCAATTTTTGCTTGTCTCTTAATATCTCAGTTAGTAGAGACCACTTTGTATTTGCCATTATAGAAATAGCCCCAGCATTGCCTAACTAAAGTCTTATGAATTAAAACAGCATGATAATGACAGCCAGCCAGACACAGGGCTAAGCTGTAAGGAGGTTACAGTGATAAATCAGTCTGTTGAATAGCTTAAGTCATTATGAATCTTCCCACGCCAGGACCTGTTCGGTTGATCTATGCCTTCCTAATACTGAGGAGAGATAAGGTAAATGGTAAGTGCCAGGAGATACTCTGGCAAATGCGATCACATGTCATGAGCTTTCATCTACAGATATGCCCTGATTTAGTTAAATTATTAGCTTTATTTTTTTTTTCCTCACCAGGTTTCTTATTTTTGTGTTGTGCTTTTCTTCAATGTGAAATTTTTATGATGTTTATATTACTGTTTGTTTATTATTATTTTCTCAGTTGAAAGTTGTGTATTTGATGTGCACCCAACACCTTGATTACAGGTATGTAATATAAATAAAATTATCTTGACACACAAAGACTGCAGGTGGTGTTTAAATTTGTTATCTTTATCCATGAAATCATAGAGGTATTTAATTTTTTTCTCTCCTCTTTCTGCCCTACTTTCTTTTTCCTTATGCCACGTCATCACTCCAGTAAAATACCTGAAATAGAGAAACTTGTGCCATGTGTACCTCAAATATATTTTGTTAAGGTTACATGATTTGCAGATCTTCATTATGCCATTCAAAAATTTTGGTCAGATTTATTTCTACAAACATTGTCTGTCTTCTCCAGAGACAAAAGTCTCTTTCACAAAATACATTTATTATAAATTTATATAACAATGTCAACAATCGTATTTTCTAAAAAC
>JAJQQW010000016.1:5655549-5659418 GCA_025583905.1 Ia io
CTTATTTTTTTTTTTTATTAGAGTTTGTTTCATATTTTTTTTTTTTTTTTTTATTTTTTTTTCCCTTTTCTTTTTTTTTTTTTTTATTTCCTTTTTTTCTTTTTTTTTTTTTTTTTTTCCTTATTTTACATTTGTCTTATAATATTTAATTTTTTAGTTTCCTTTTGTTTTAAATTTTTAAAGTTTTTTTAATTTTTCGGGTTTTTCCTTTTTTATTTTATTTATTTTCTTTGCGTTTAGGAATTATATTTTGTTATCCATTTTTTTATATTGAATCTATGAATTTTCCATTTATTTTTTTTTTTGGCATTCTTTTTTTTTCTTTATCTTTTTTTTTTTATAATTTTTTTTTTTTTTTTTTTTTTTTTTTTTTCTTCCCATGATCCCCTTTATGGAATTTTGAGATTATTCATATCCAGGCCCGAAGGGAATATAATGAATCATCATATAATTGATATGTACTTAAATAATATGAATAATATTTATAACTATACAACCTAGATATCTGAGGTAATTATAACTGTTTAAAAAAACACCAGAATTTCAAAGATAATTAAAGGATATACTAATACATTTAATCTATTTTAATCATCTATTAATAAATATTTAATAGTATATTAGATAATTTTCAATGACCTCAAAAGACCAAATTATTAAAATCACTATAAATTGTAAATTTGATTTTTATATTTTTATTTGTAATAAATCTAAATAATAAAAAAAAAGTGAGTGCGAGGCAAATTGCTCCCAATCAATAAATAGTCAGGGTAATTAAATCAGCTACAAATAAAAAAAAATTCTTATAACTTCTGAATCCGAATTAAGACCAAATCCCATTTAATATACATAATATGAAATTTATTTGGGAATGATAGTAGGAAGATGAAACAACTTTTTTAAAACACCTATTCATCTAGCTTATATTGACTCATTTGTATAGATTACATTATGGGGAAAAAATACTTCATTATTTAGGGGTCCATTAAAAGACCATTTATGTTTACTTTTTAAATGGCTCCGCTCGATGGGGGTATTAAAATATAATAACTTTGAGTGTCTGTATAATAAACTCATACACAAACTCTCTCAAACCGTTCATGTTGAAAAGATAAAAAAATCCTAAAAAAATAAAAATCAAACTAAAAACCTTACTAACCAACCAAGCTTTCAGAAAGAATAAAAAGAAGTGACAACAGTAAATGAGAAAATATAATAAACATCAATGAAAAAAAAGAAACAAAAAAAACCCGACTCCTTCCCACGTTTTGGCGTGTGCCCGTCCCACCTACGTAGGTACTAAACAGGCTCCAAGTGGCACAATGCCCCACGACTCTTTATTAATAGACCAAAACATACATTAAAATCAGATTTTCTTCCCCCGCTTTCCAATCCCATATATCCCTTCCCCCCTCCGCCAACAATAAGAAAACAATAGTTATCAGTGGATAAGGCCCCAGGAAAGGGGTGAGGGAGGGGCAACACAATGTAAGGGTGGAAAAAAGGTGGCCCCCCATTTGCAATATAATATACTGTTTGTATAATAAAAAGAAAACATTTTTTTAAAAAAGGCTCAAGGAAAAAATAAAATTTCATATTTTGGCCATAGAGAAGCAAATAGAAAAAAGCAAGAATTTCAGTGGGTTTTTGCTAAACTTGGGCTTTCAACTGTGGTAAATTTTTTAAGAGAAAGCACACTGGAAAATGTTATTTAATAAGCCAGGGATTATAAATAAAGGGTTGCAAAGGGAAAAATCTCCCCAATCGTGGCCCCCAGAAGGGAAACAGTGGGATGGTTGAAGAGATGTGATTCTGAAAAACCCTTTGTAATGATGTCCCCAGAAATGGGGCTGGAAAAAAGATAAAAACACACTGTGACACTAACATTTCAAAACCTAGATCAATTAAATTTAGTACCCCCTCCACCCCCTTTAAAAAACACAGAAACTACCAGGAAAATAACAATATTTTTTTATGGAGATTAGAATTATTATAACCTTCCCCCCCTCTATGTTGCTTAAAATGAATAGTTTTTTCTGCCTAATTAATATAACCGCTGCATTTTCCCATGGGAACTAGTTTAAAATGTTTTTAATTATGTTATTAGACCAATGATTAAAAAGAAAAAATGTATAACTATGAGGTTTTAGGATACATTCCACAAAAAATCATACTTAAAAAATTATTCCCTCTTCTCAATTCCCCCTCCTCTCTGTTGAAAAATTAAAAACAAAACCAAGTTATTTTTTTTTGAAATCTAGTTTAAGCTGTAAAATATGGAGAAGAAAAATTGTCTCGATCCCCCCCCCCAAGAGTCCCCACGCCAAAAACTTTTGCCAAAGAAAAGAAAGAAAATGAATGTTGCATTGTTAACAACGATTTTTGAAAAAGATTCGTCTAAGTGGTAGGTTTTTGACTCTTTTGACACTATCTTTTTGCCAACTTAAAACAACTTTCATTTAAACCACTTGGGTGCAAAACACCCTAGGTCTCTTTTTGTATTTGTCCTTTTCCTTTCCTCCTTTTTTACCATTTCAATTAAAACCCCCTTAATTTTTACGAGATCTCTCCTGACAAAACTTAAAGAGAAGCCCCAAAATTTATCCATTTTTTTCCTAAAGTAATAGACAGTGTGTAAAAACAAACAACACTACATTAGTGAACAAGAATCCATTGCTGGTTTAATAATCCTATTAATAAAAGGTAAAGGCCATATTAATGGAGAAGGAATTTTGAAAGAGAAACCAAGTTCCATTGGGGGTAATTGATAAAATTTTGAACTTTTGTGGTCATGAAGTACGAAAAAAAAAAAAGAAAAGAGTTTCAGTGAATGGGAAATAAATTGGTTATTTAAATTTTTGAAAAAATATGAAAACAATGAAATCCCAAGAAACCAACCCCAAAGAAATTTGAAGAATGGGGAAAGGGTATGGATTAACTTGGTTCCCGCCATAAGGCCATGAAAAAAACAT
Source organism: Ia io (assembly GCA_025583905.1). Classification (NCBI taxonomy): domain Eukaryota; kingdom Metazoa; phylum Chordata; class Mammalia; order Chiroptera; family Vespertilionidae; genus Ia; species Ia io. Next base: position 5,658,519 of record JAJQQW010000016.1, read on the forward strand.
AATTTTGGGGTTTTATGAAAAAAAGACCAGAAAGCCACATGGAAAAAAAGTATCAGGAAAGACCCGAGTTAAAAAATAAAACGTATGTAATTTACAAAAGTTAAAGGATGAAAAAGTTTCTTACTTTTTAGCCAAGGATATTTTCCAAGAATGGGAGTAAGGAAAAATGAGAGGTAGAAGAAATTTGGAGATTTTGCCTAAAAAACCTTTAGGGGGGGGGGGGGGGGGGGTAGACCCCGAAAAAAACCATAAAATGGAACAAACCAAACAAGAAAGTTTTGAAAAATCTGGAAAATTTTCCAGTGGTAAAGTGTAAGCTTACTTATTCAAAAGGTTATAAATAAGTGTGCTTCCATTGGGTTTGTGCCAATCCACAGAATAACCTCCAAGAAAGGTTTTCCACCTGTGGCCTATTCCTGGGTTCCCGGCTCCCCATATGCTTACAGGGTTTGTTGCAGGCTCAAATCTCCCAAAATAGGTTTGGACATACAGGAGGCTATAGTGCCAGATTTTCACCCTAGAGTGATTTATTCTCCACGTTATCCAACGTTACTATTTCTCCATCTCCCCCATCTCCTCCTTTCCCCTCCCTTAAAAAAATCAATCAAAAAATAAGTCCGCCCCCCCCCCTAAGCCCCAGTTTATTTTTATTTATTTTGGGGCTCAGTGGTTTTAGAGCCAAATCCCGCCCACAGACTGGTAAGCCGTCCTGGTTTTTTTGAAATTTCTAGTCCAAGGGCAACGTATAATGTCTGTATTTTTTTTTTCACAGGGCTGATCCCTGGCCCTGGTTGGGGGAGATTTGGGGGGAAGGCCAACCCAAATGGTTTTCTCACCCAATCAATTGGTACCCTCCTCTCTCCACATTCAATCGGTTTCTCCTCACCTCCTCCTCCTGTT
>JAJQQW010000016.1:5659518-5671975 GCA_025583905.1 Ia io
GGGAAACCCCCCCTTTTTGGGGGCTTGACAAGGAAAAGTTTTGTGCGGGTTTTTCAGCCCCCCCCCAAAAACCCAAAAACATTTCTGGGGGGGCCCCTTTGGGGGGGGGTATAAAAAGGGCTTTTAAGGGAAGGGGTTTTTGGGCAGTTCTCCCCCCCCATGCCCCAAAGTTCCCCATTTCCCCTCTCTCTCTCCCCCCTCTTTTTTTTCTATTCAAAAAACCCCGGGGTTCCCAAAAAAAAACATTCCCCAAAAAATTGAAAAAATTCCAAAAAAGGGGAACCCTTTTGGGAAAGAGAGCTTATTTTTTCTTGTTTGGGGGAAAAACCAAAAAAAGGCAAGCGGGGGGGAACTTTTTTCCGGGGTTCAAAAGGGTGGGGAGGGATTAGCGCGGAGAGCAGGAGGGAAGAGATGGAGCGTAGGGGTGAGACAAGGGCGTAGAGTTGAGGGGTTGGGGGTGGCGAGGGAGGAGGAGAAGGATCGTGAGAGTCGGAGAGGGGGGGGGGGGAGGGTAGGGGGGGGGTGGGGGGGGTGGGTGGGGGGGGGGGGGGGGGGGAGGGGGGGGGGGGGGGGGTGGGGGGGGGGGGGGGGGGGGAGGGGGGGGGGGGGGGGGAGGGGGGGGTGGGGGGTGGGGGGGGGGGGGGGGTGGGAGGGGGGTGGGGGGGGGGGGGGGGGGGGGGGGGGGGGGGGGGGGGGGGGGGGGGGGGGGGGGGGGGGGGGGGGGGGGGGGGGGGGGGGGGGGGGGGGGGGGGGGGGGGGGGGGGGGGGGGGGGGGGGGGGGGGGGGGGGGGGGGGGGGGGGGGGGGGGGGGGGGGGGGGGGGGGGGGGGGGGGGGGGGGGGGGGGGGGGGGGGGGGGGGGGGGGGGGGGGGGGGGGGGGGGGGGGGGGGGGGGGGGGGGGGGGGGGGGGGGGGGGGGGGGGGGGGGGGGGGGGGGGGGGGGGGGGGGGGGGGGGGGGGGGGGGGGGGGGGGGGGGGGGGGGGGGGGGGGGGGGGGGGGGGGGGGGGGGGGGGGGGGGGGGGGGGGGGGGGGGGGGGGGGGGGGGGGGGGGGGGGGGGGGGGGGGGGGGGGGGGGGGGGGGGGGGGGGGGGGGGGGGGGGGGGGGGGGGGGGGGGGGGGGGGGGGGGGGGGGGGGGGGGGGGGGGGGGGGGGGGGGGGGGGGGGGGGGGGGGGGGGGGGGGGGGGGGGGGGGGGGGGGGGGGGGGGGGGGGGGGGGGGGGGGGGGGGGGGGGGGGGGGGGGGGGGGGGGGGGGGGGGGGGGGGGGGGGGGGGGGGGGGGGGGGGGGGGGGGGGGGGGGGGGGGGGGGGGGGGGGGGGGGGGGGGGGGGGGGGGGGGGGGGGGGGGGGGGGGGGGGGGGGGGGGGGGGGGGGGGGGGGGGGGGGGGGGGGGGGGGGGGGGGGGGGGGGGGGGGGGGGGGGGGGGGGGGGGGGGGGGGGGGGGGGGGGGGGGGGGGGGGGGGGGGGGGGGGGGGGGGGGGGGGGGGGGGGGGGGGGGGGGGGGGGGGGGGGGGGGGGGGGGGGGGGGGGGGGGGGGGGGGGGGGGGGGGGGGGGGGGGGGGGGGGGGGGGGGGGGGGGGGGGGGGGGGGGGGGGGGGGGGGGGGGGGGGGGGGGGGGGGGGGGGGGGGGGGGGGGGGGGGGGGGGGGGGGGGGGGGGGGGGGGGGGGGGGGGGGGGGGGGGGGGGGGGGGGGGGGGGGGGGGGGGGGGGGGGGGGGGGGGGGGGGGGGGGGGGGGGGGGGGGGGGGGGGGGGGGGGGGGGGGGGGGGGGGGGGGGGGGGGGGGGGGGGGGGGGGGGGGGGGGGGGGGGGGGGGGGGGGGGGGGGGGGGGGGGGGGGGGGGGGGGGGGGGGGGGGGGGGGGGGGGGGGGGGGGGGGGGGGGGGGGGGGGGGGGGGGGGGGGGGGGGGGGGGGGGGGGGGGGGGGGGGGGGGGGGGGGGGGGGGGGGGGGGGGGGGGGGGGGGGGGGGGGGGGGGGGGGGGGGGGGGGGGGGGGGGGGGGGGGGGGGGGGGGGGGGGGGGGGGGGGGGGGGGGGGGGGGGGGGGGGGGGGGGGGGGGGGGGGGGGGGGGGGGGGGGGGGGGGGGGGGGGGGGGGGGGGGGGGGGGGGGGGGGGGGGGGGGGGGGGGGGGGGGGGGGGGGGGGGGGGGGGGGGGGGGGGGGGGGGGGGGGGGGGGGGGGGGGGGGGGGGGGGGGGGGGGGGGGGGGGGGGGGGGGGGGGGGGGGGGGGGGGGGGGGGGGGGGGGGGGGGGGGGGGGGGGGGGGGGGGGGGGGGGGGGGGGGGGGGGGGGGGGGGGGGGGGGGGGGGGGGGGGGGGGGGGGGGGGGGGGGGGGGGGGGGGGGGGGGGGGGGGGGGGGGGGGGGGGGGGGGGGGGGGGGGGGGGGGGGGGGGGGGGGGGGGGGGGGGGGGGGGGGGGGGGGGGGGGGGGGGGGGGGGGGGGGGGGGGGGGGGGGGGGGGGGGGGGGGGGGGGGGGGGGGGGGGGGGGGGGGGGGGGGGGGGGGGGGGGGGGGGGGGGGGGGGGGGGGGGGGGGGGGGGGGGGGGGGGGGGGGGGGGGGGGGGGGGGGGGGGGGGGGGGGGGGGGGGGGGGGGGGGGGGGGGGGGGGGGGGGGGGGGGGGGGGGGGGGGGGGGGGGGGGGGGGGGGGGGGGGGGGGGGGGGGGGGGGGGGGGGGGGGGGGGGGGGGGGGGGGGGGGGGGGGGGGGGGGGGGGGGGGGGGGGGGGGGGGGGGGGGGGGGGGGGGGGGGGGGGGGGGGGGGGGGGGGGGGGGGGGGGGGGGGGGGGGGGGGGGGGGGGGGGGGGGGGGGGGGGGGGGGGGGGGGGGGGGGGGGGGGGGGGGGGGGGGGGGGGGGGGGGGGGGGGGGGGGGGGGGGGGGGGGGGGGGGGGGGGGGGGGGGGGGGGGGGGGGGGGGGGGGGGGGGGGGGGGGGGGGGGGGGGGGGGGGGGGGGGGGGGGGGGGGGGGGGGGGGGGGGGGGGGGGGGGGGGGGGGGGGGGGGGGGGGGGGGGGGGGGGGGGGGGGGGGGGGGGGGGGGGGGGGGGGGGGGGGGGGGGGGGGGGGGGGGGGGGGGGGGGGGGGGGGGGGGGGGGGGGGGGGGGGGGGGGGGGGGGGGGGGGGGGGGGGGGGGGGGGGGGGGGGGGGGGGGGGGGGGGGGGGGGGGGGGGGGGGGGGGGGGGGGGGGGGGGGGGGGGGGGGGGGGGGGGGGGGGGGGGGGGGGGGGGGGGGGGGGGGGGGGGGGGGGGGGGGGGGGGGGGGGGGGGGGGGGGGGGGGGGGGGGGGGGGGGGGGGGGGGGGGGGGGGGGGGGGGGGGGGGGGGGGGGGGGGGGGGGGGGGGGGGGGGGGGGGGGGGGGGGGGGGGGGGGGGGGGGGGGGGGGGGGGGGGGGGGGGGGGGGGGGGGGGGGGGGGGGGGGGGGGGGGGGGGGGGGGGGGGGGGGGGGGGGGGGGGGGGGGGGGGGGGGGGGGGGGGGGGGGGGGGGGGGGGGGGGGGGGGGGGGGGGGGGGGGGGGGGGGGGGGGGGGGGGGGGGGGGGGGGGGGGGGGGGGGGGGGGGGGGGGGGGGGGGGGGGGGGGGGGGGGGGGGGGGGGGGGGGTGGGGGGGGGGGGGGGGGGGGGGGGGGGGGGGGGGGGGGGGGGGGGGGGGGGGGGGGGGGGGGGGGGGGGGGGGGGGGGGGGGGGGGGGGGGGGGGGGGGGGGGGGGGGGGGGGGGGGGGGGGGGGGGGGGGGGGGGGGGGGGGGGGGGGGGGGGGGGGGGGGGGGGGGGGGGGGGGGGGGGGGGGGGGGGGGGGGGGGGGGGGGGGGGGGGGGGGGGGGGGGGGGGGGGGGGGGGGGGGGGGGGGGGGGGGGGGGGGGGGGTGGGGGGGGGGGGGGGGGGGGGGGGGGGGGGGGGGGGGGGGGGGGGGGGGGGGGGGGGGGGGGGGGGGGGGGGGGGGGGGGGGGGGGGGGGGGGGGGGGTGGGGGGGGGGGGGGGGGGGGGGGGGGGGGGGGGGGGGGGGGGGGGGGGGGGGGGGGGGGGGGGGGGGGGGGGGGGGGGGGGGGGGGGGGGGGGGGGGGGGGGGGGGGGGGGGGGGGGGTGGGGGGGGGGGGGGGGGGGGGGGGGGGGGGGGGGGGGGGGGGGGGGGGGGGGGGGGGGGGGGGGGGGGGGGGGGGGGGGGGGGGGGGGGGGGGGGGGGGGGGGGGGGGGGGGGGGGGGGGGGGGGGGGGGGGGGGGGGGGGGGGGGGGGGGGGGGGGGGGGGGGGGGGGGGGGGGGGGGGGGGGGGGGGGGGGGGGGGGGGGGGGGGGGGGGGGGGGGGGGGGGGGGGGGGGGGGGGGGGGGGGGGGGGGGGGGGGGGGGGGGGGGGGGGGGGGGGGGGGGGGGGGGGGGGGGGGGGGGGGGGGGGGGGGGGGGGGGGGGGGGGGGGGGGGGGGGGGGGGGGGGGGGGGGGGGGGGGGGGGGGGGGGGGGGGGGGGGGGGGGGGGGGGGGGGGGGGGGGGGGGGGGGGGGGGGGGGGGGGGGGGGGGGGGGGGGGGGGGGGGGGGGGGGGGGGGGGGGGGGGGGGGGGGGGGGGGGGGGGGGGGGGGGGGGGGGGGGGGGGGGGGGGGGGGGGGGGGGGGGGGGGGGGGGGGGGGGGGGGGGGGGGGGGGGGGGGGGGGGGGGGGGGGGGGGGGGGGGGGGGGGGGGGGGGGGGGGGGGGGGGGGGGGGGGGGGGGGGGGGGGGGGGGGGGGGGGGGGGGGGGGGGGGGGGGGGGGGGGGGGGGGGGGGGGGGGGGGGGGGGGGGGGGGGGGGGGGGGGGGGGGGGGGGGGGGGGGGGGGGGGGGGGGGGGGGGGGGGGGGGGGGGGGGGGGGGGGGGGGGGGGGGGGGGGGGGGGGGGGGGGGGGGGGGGGGGGGGGGGGGGGGGGGGGGGGGGGGGGGGGGGGGGGGGGGGGGGGGGGGGGGGGGGGGGGGGGGGGGGGGGGGGGGGGGGGGGGGGGGGGGGGGGGGGGGGGGGGGGGGGGGGGGGGGGGGGGGGGGGGGGGGGGGGGGGGGGGGGGGGGGGGGGTGGGGGGGGGGGGGGGGGGGGGGGGGGGGGGGGGGGGGGGGGGGGGGGGGGGGGGGGGGGGGGGGGGGGGGGGGGGGGGGGGGGGGGGGGGGGGGGGGGGGGGGGGGGGGGGGGGGGGGGGGGGGGGGGGGGGGGGGGGGGGGGGGGGGGGGGGGGGGGGGGGGTGGGGGGGGGGGAGGGGGGGGGGGGGGGGGGGGGGGGGGGGGGGGGGGGGGGGGGGGGGGGGGGGGGGGGGGGGGGGGGGGGGGGGGGGGGGGGGGGGGGGGGGGGGGGGGGGGGGGGGGGGGGGGGGGGGGGGGGGGGGGGGGGGGGGGGGGGGGGGGGGGGGGGGGGGGGGGGGGGGGGGGGGGGGGGGGGGGGGGGGGGGGGGGGGGGGGGGGGGGTTGGGGGGGGGGGGGGGGGGGGGGGGGGGGGGGGGGGGGGGGGGGGGGGGGGGGGGGGGGGGGGGGGGGGGGGGGGGGGGGGGGGGGGGGGGGGGGGGGGGGGGGGGGGGGGGGAGGGGGGGGGGGGGGGGGGGGGGGGGGGGGGGGGGGGGGGGGGGGGGGGGGGGGGGGGGGGGGGGGGGGGGGGGGGGGGGGGGGGGGGGGGGGGGGGGGGGGGGGGGGGGGGGGGGGGGGGGGGGGGGGGGGGGGGGGGGGGGGAGTGGGGGGGGGGGGGGGGGGGGGGGGGGGGGGGGGGGGGGGGGGGGGGGGGGGGGGGGGGGGGGGGGGGGGGGGGGGGGGGGGGGGGGGGGGGGGGGGGGGGGGGGTGGGGGGGGGGGGGGGGGGGGGGGGGGGGGGGGGGGGGGGGGGGGGGGGGGGGGGGGGGGGGGGGGGGGGGGGGGGGGGGGGGGGGGGGGGGGGGGGGGGGGGGGGGGGGGGGGGGGGGGGGGGGGGGGGGGGGGGGGGGGGGGGGGGGGGGGGGGGGGGGGGGGGGGGGGGGGGGGGGGGGGGGGGGGGGGGGGGGGGGGGGGGGGGGGGGGGGGGGGGAGGGGGGGGGGTGGGGGGGGGGGGGGGGGGGGGGGGGGGGGGGGGGGGGGGGGGGGGGGGGGGGGGGGGGGGGGGGGGGGGGGGGGGGGGGGGGGGGGGGGGGGGGGGGGGGGGGGGGGGGGGGGGGGGGGGGGGGGGGGTGGGGGGGGGGGGGGGGGGGGGGGGGGGGGGGGGGGGGGGGGGGGGGGGGGGGGGGGGGGGGGGGGGGGGGGGGGGGGGGGGGGGGGGGGGGGGGGGGGGGGGGGGGGGGGGGGGGGGGGGGGGGGGGGGGGGGGGGGGGGGGGGGGGGGGGGGGGGGGGGGGGGGGGGGGGGGGGGGGGGGGGGGGGGGGGGGGGGGGGGGGGGGGGGGGGGAGGGGGGGGGGGGGGGGGGGGGGGGGGGGGGGGGGGGGGGGGGGGGGGGGGGGGGACGGGGGGGGGGGGGGGGGGGGGGGGGGGGGGGGGGGGGGGGGGGGGGGGGGGGGGGGGGGGGGGGGGGGGGGGGGGGGGGGGGGGGGGGGGGGGGGGGGGGGGGGGGGGGGGGGGGGGGGGGGGGGGGGGGGGGGGGGGGGGGGGGGGGGGGGGGGGGGGGGGGGGGGGGGGGGGGGGGGGGGGGGGGGGGGGGGGGGGGGGGGGGGGGGGGGGGGGGGGGGGGAGGGGGTGGGGGGGGGGGGGGGGGGGGAGGGGGGGTGGGGGGGAGGGGGGGGGGGGGGGGGGGGGGGGGGGGGGGGGGGGGGGGGGGGGGGGGGGGGGGGGGGGGGGGGGGGGGGGGGGGGGGGGGGGGGGGGGGGGGGGGGGGGGGGGGGGGGAGGGGGGGGGGGGGGGGGGGGGGGGTGGGGGGGGGGGGGGGGGGGGGGGGGGGGGGGGGGGGGGGGGGGAGGGGAGGGGGGGGGGGGGGAGGGGGGGGGGGGGGGGGATAAGGGGGGGGGGGGGGGGGGGGGGGGGGGGGGGGGGGGGGGGGTGGGGAGGGGGGCACCGGATTTCTATTGGGGGGGGAAATTATGTTTTTGGGAAAATATTATGGATTTTGGATTTATATATTCTGGGGAATTTTGTGAGATGTTATTTCTCTGAGTGTAACACAACAGCAAGTAGGTGCAGTGGGACGCACCCATTTCAGGTGGATACAGTGAGGGGGATGGGGGCTTAATTTTAACCAGGGGGTGGTGGGGGGGTTTGCCAGGATATGATGGGGGGAGTTATGATATTTAGGGGGCATTGGGTTTGATTTGCTGAGTTAATGTATTTTTTTTTGGGAATTTTTAGAGGCAAAGGGTTTTTTTTTTTATATTACACCAGGATCCCCAAAGATTTCAAAAGGGTGGTCATTTATATTAGAGGGAGTGGCTGAAAACAAAATACTTTGGGGGAGACACTGGGGGGGAAAAAAAAACAGGCTAGGTCAATAGGACTTGTTGAACAAAATTGGAGGTCAGGGGGGGCACTTCCTTTACGCCCAAAGGCCTCTGGTATCATGGCGTAAAAGTTTACTAGTTGGTGGCGATAAAAAATTTTTTAACCATCGGGGGGGGAGAAATAAGGTGGGGCCTGCGGGGCTACTCCGGTTGGGTATGTATTTCCAACATGGGCGGTTTTGTGGGCCCCTTCCCCTCCCCATGAAAAACCAGCGGTTAGGGGGACTAATTTGGGTTCCATGGGGGGGCGACCAATTTGTTCAGTGTACCTGTAGTAAAGGGGACAAGCAGGGGGCGGTGGCGCCCTTCCTCAAAACCACGTGGGGAAATGGGTACCATCTTTTTTTTATCCCTGGGAAAATTTCTGGGATTTTTCGGATAGGGGGTAATCCTAATATTTGTGAGGGCGGAGCCTAGGGGCTCGGAGAAGCTCTTCAACTAACAGTCGCCTTTTGAAGCGTTAGGGGGTTTTTTGGGGAGGTTAAAAAGGTAGTACGGCGATTTTTTTGGATTGAGGGGGGGGGCGTACTCCCCACCATTTAGGTATGGGGGGGGGGGGGAATTAAGGTGGGGAGGGCCAACTGGGGTCTCTAGTCCAAAAAGCATTCTTTGATTGATGGGGGTTAGGCGGGGGATAAAATGGGAATCAAAAATCAAGGGCGAAATTCTAACCAAGGAGGGGGGGGTGGTTTTCAGGGGATGGGGAAAACGGGTAAAATCGGCGGGATAATTTAGCGGAGGGGATGATTGGGAGGGGGAAATTCACATTGGATTAAGAAAACGTGAACAAGGGGCATTTCTAGGGTAATAATCATCCCCTCAGGCGGGGGATTGGGGGATTGTTGATGGGAGTGGACGTATGAGGCATAGCGACCTGGGGAGGAGGGGGAATAGGCGAAAGGGTTGACCAGGTGATTGGAGTTTTAAAGGGTTCAAAGGGGAAGGACCTGAGGGGGACGAGGGTGGTGCTGGTGGCGCGGGGGGGTGAGCCGGGATTCTTCTTAAGGGTGGATTGGGATGGACTAGACTAGGCGGTCCCCCATAACTTACATGTTGGAGAGTTTGTCGGGAGGGGCTTAAATCCCAATAAAATGGCGGAAAATTAGAGGAATTATGGTATGAAAATGGGCGGAGGCTGGGGCTTTTTCACTTAAAATGGGGAGGATAGTGGGGAGGGGGGTGGGGGAACCAGATTTCTGTATTGGTTGTGTGGGCGGTGATTTGGCTTGGGGTAGTAAAATTCCTGGTGGGAATTAGGCTACCTTTTTAGGCGAAACTTTGGTTTGAGTTGTACAGGGTTTATTTTTTAAGGAGGGCTTTGGATTTGGGAAAGTTAATGCCGGCGGCGTAAAAATTTCTGCATTTGGGAGGGGAACAGGGGGGGAGCCAAGTCGGGGGGATAAAATGGGTTATGGGTTTGAGTCTGGGGATTTTTTAAACTGGGGGGTAGTGGGGTCCTTATTGTAAATTTATGGGGGGGGGAATATAAACTTTGAAAAGTCTAACACCACCATTTGGCTTGTATTGGGGCTCCCTTAGGGGGAAAAGGTTGCCAAACCGTTTCCCAATTTTTTCCTAAATTTTCTTGTCTTACCGAGCTATTGCTACTTGGATTTAGTTTTTGGGGGGGGGACGCGGGTTTGGGATTTTTGGGGGGGGGTTCTTGGGGGGGGAGGGGGAAAGCGGCTGCGGGGACATTTAATTACGACGGTGGACGGGGGGTCCCATACATTTTTCGCTTGTATTTGGGGTTCAGGGGGTTGGCTTCTGCGAGACTGGGCATTTTTTTTCGGTTATTAATTCTTTTCTCCCTTTATCTTGGGAACCGGGGGGTGTCCCCAACCCAAAAAATTGGTGGAGTGCCACTTTGGGTTGGCCTTGGCATTTATTGCCCACTTCTGGGGGGACGTTAAAAATTTACAACCCACTGGATCCACCAAGGGCACATTGGGGTCAATCATTCGCCTAAATGTCCACACTAGCCTTTTATTCTAGTTGGGTAGTGCATTGGGTTTTTACTTTTCCAATATTCTGGGCATAACTTTCTTCAAAGATTGATTCCTGAAGGGGGGGGGCTTGCTTTTGGGCCCAAGATTTTAGCTTCCCGGGGAATCGTCGGGGGGGGGGAAGGGTTTGCCTAGGCATAGTTTGGGACTCGAGGGGAACAAATTCTGGCATGGGGCCCTTTGGCTCCATGCAGGGTGTCCACCAGTTGTGGTAGTTGGCTGATTTATAAATTGGGGGGGTTGGGTTGCCCAATCGGGGGGGTGGCGGGGGGATGGTTTTATTGGGTCCAGGGGGGGCGAGCAATTGGCCGTGACGGGGGGGGGGGGAAACGGGGGCGGGTCGGGGGTTAGGCAAGGTGGTAAAACAGTAAGGATAAGGGCATTCCATCGGGTTTCAGAGTCCCAGGATGCGGGGTGGTGGAGGTTGGTGGGCTTTCGGAGAGGCTCCAAACGGGCGGGCTTGCTGCCTATTGAGATCGATTTCAGGGGTGGAGTTGGGGCTGCCCGGGGTTGAAAATGCACTTAGGGGGGGTGTGGGGTCATCACATGGGTGAAATGTTTTAAGGTTTGGTGGCCCTGAGGGTTTCCCCACCCCTGGGGTCTCCCAATGGGGGGGGCCCAGGTTTCAGGGGGGGGCCGGGGGGGGGGGTGCCGTCGGGGGGGGGGGGCTTTACAGCAAATGGCAACTGGGGTTGCGGGTCTTTCTACCCTGAGGCCTTGGTGGGGAGTTTTGGGCTAGAGGGGGATCTTTCGGGGGCGGGTTAAAACTGCAGGGTGTATTGGCATTAAGCGGGCTGGAGCCCAAAAAATAAGTGGGGGGGCGGGTTGTGCGAGAACAATTTAGCTTTCTGGGGCACATAACCAGCGCCTGTTTCGGGGCATTTGGAGGGGCGGGGTTTGTTGGGCTCTTCACAAGGGGAGGGTAGGTCTTACGGGGTTGTGTCCTTGCGGGGCGTCAGGGGGGATTCACAAAGGGTTAAGGGGCGTGGCTAATTCAAGCAATGGGGCTGAGCGTAGGGGCGGCGGCCTTTTCAGGGGGGGGTTCCCGCGTTTCAAAAAGGTTCCCCATTTTTTCCAGTTGGTCAGGAGTGTCGGGGGCACTGTTGGAATTGGCTGCGGTTGCACAGGGTGCTAGGGGAATGGGTTGCTCTTACCGGACGGGGGACAACGAGGCGGGGGGAGGAGTCCATGCTTGGCAGGAGCAAGTTAGGGGTTTTTGGGGGGGTCTCAGCCAGGGAGTTCGGGGGCGGGAAAAAGTCACTTCCAGAGGCACTATATTTACAAAAGCATTAATTCTCCTAGATTAGATCGGGGGAGGTCCTAAATGGGGGGGGCGTTCCTCCCTCCGGGAGGGACCCACCGGACGGGAAGCCCCCGGCAAGCGGGTTGGGGGGGACCCGCGAGGGGGGCAGAGGGGGAAGGCCCCTTCCGGCCAAGGATCCTGTCTTTTCCTCTTCCCAGCGGGCTTAGTTGTATATCCACCAATTCAACCCTAGGCTATCGTAGCCTGTTGTGGCCTCTAGGTGGCTAGAGAAATAAAATAACGCTCTGTCAATTGGAAGGAGTATTTTTGAAAATTGCTGTGGCGCGGGCAAACTATCATGGGGGGGCATATTTTTGGCCTCCTTGATTGGTTCGGTTCCCTGGGAATAAGTCCAAAAATTAATTCTTTATAGGATTGCTTTTGCAATCAGAGTTGTTCAAATAAACCATAAAAATCAAGACCCAAAGGAACTGGGGGTTGGTGGTGTTACCCATAAAATTTTGATTTCTGTGTTTTATTGGCTTTTGTTTTTTGTTTTGTTGGTTGTGTGATAGTAAAACTACACTCCTCCACCTGGCTGTGTCTAGGGGGTCCTGTCCCTTTGGTACTTTGGGGGCAGAGAGGGAGAAAGAAGATAAGAGAGACCCCCAAGAGGGGGAGGAGGAGAGAGGGAGGTGAGAGACTGGGTGGAGGCTATCTATTATGTTGTTTTTGAGAATATAAGCATTCTGGGTTGGCCCCCTTTATTCGAACTCTCACAGGGCCAGCAAAAACATTCAAACTTGTTATTTGTTATGCCATCTACCAGGAAATTTTAATGTACTTTGCAACCCTTTTTTAGGTGGCAGGGGGTAGGCGGAAACTAGGGGGGGGTCCCGGCTCCAAACCAAAATGTAAGCCCCAACCAGCATTGCGCAAAGGATTTATGGGACCCCATGGGTATTCAAAATTAATGGTGATTACGGAAGGTTGGGACTCCTGCTAAAAATGGTAAAAAAAAAAAATATACTCCACCTTCTAGGTGTCACAATTTTCCCCTTATCGTCAGGGTATTAAACCCAGTTATAGAATTTCCAAACTATACTAATAGGTTTTTCTTTCTTTAATTAAGGGCTTAAGGTAAAATCTATAATATAGCACGGAGACGATTAGACCATTTTCTTACCAGGATAAAATCAAATAACTCTAGGGGGGGACCACCCCACAACCTGGGGGATCCCCCTTACAAACGAAGCAAAAAATGTTTAATCAATGTAAATCGTTGCTTTCTTTGAATAATGGTAATGGGAACCATTTTCCAGGTGTTATTCCCCAAGGTCAAGGAGGACCTTTGGAATTAAGTATAATAAGGCCCAATCCCCCCCATTATAAAAATGGTTAAGGGACTGTCGGCAAAATCAATTTGAGGGGCAATTTTTGCCTATTAAATTCCTTCTATTACCTCAATAAATGATCCCTAGTTTTGCCCTAGCAAGGAAGGAATGGGGGAATCTTAGAAAACATTGATCAGTAAAAGTTATTATGGGTTTCAAAAATTAAACTTCCTGATTCAAGCAATAAGTGGTGGATGGGGGATAGGATGGAATGGGATGGCTGGGAATGGGATGGCAAGGGGTAAATGGATGGATTTAAGTGGGGGATGGGAAGGGATTAAAATGGATGGTTTGATATTTTGGGTTTAACTGGGGCAGATGGCCTTTGGGTGAATTTGAAAGGTGGATGGAAAACAGAGGGGGCAAATGGGGGGGTTTCAAAATTTTTTGGGGTTTTCCAATCTTTCTTTAAAACCCCCAAACCCCTAAAAAGTGGGGAAAAAAA
>JAJQQW010000016.1:5672075-5684269 GCA_025583905.1 Ia io
GTGAATTAATAATGTGGGAGAAAGTGATGTATAAATATATAGGCGAGGTTAAAGGTTCTCGGAGTGTGGTATTTGAGCAGCTGCATCACTAAGGACTTTATTAGAAATCAATATTCTGGGATACTCTTTCCAGAACTACTGACTCAGAAACTCTCAAGGGGAGGAAGGCCAGCAATATTATTTGAGTAAGTCTTTTAGGTGACTCTGATGTAGAAGAACATTTGTGAAATTCTGGCTAATGGCAATATATAAATTCTGTTTTAGTTTAATTGCTAGCATAAATGTTATAGTTAACTAACAATGTTGACCTGTTGCTGTCAGGTAGAATATTAAAATACATGGCACTGCCTCAGGAAATTTTCACCCCCCAATAATAATATCAAAAGATAAAAAATATTGTCTTACAAATAAAAGTAAATAAGAATAGTATTGCCACCACCAGTCTTCTAGAATTATCATATCAAAAGACTGTTAGTCTCATCTACACCCCCCAACATCTCTTCCTGCACTATTCACTGGATTATTTGGAAGCAAATCATGAAAGGAGTTAAAGGGAATGTCATTATTTTCAGACTAGAGGCCTGATGCATGAAATTCGTGCACTGTGGGGAGGGGGAGTTGTCCCTCAGCCCAGCCTACACCCTCTCCAATCTGGGACCCTTCAGGGGATGTCTGGCTGCCCTGTGGGATTGGGCCTAAAGTGTCAGTCAGACATCTCTATCACAATCCGGGACTGCTGGCTCCCAACTGCTAGCCTGGCTGCCAGTCTGATTGCCCCCTAATCACTCCCTTGTTAGCCTGATGACACCTAACTGCTCCCCTGCCAGCCTGGTCACCTCCAACTGCCCTCCCCTGCTGGCCTGGTTGCCCCCAACTGCTCTCTCCTACTGGCCATCTTGTGGTGGCCATCTTGTGACCACATGGGGTGGCCATCTTGTGTGAGGATGTGATGGTCAATTTGCATATTACCTCTTTACTATATAGGATGGAAATCTAGAACAAAATTAGTCTCTAATATTAATGCCTATGGTTTTCCTAAGTAGCTGGGAAAAATTTTGGACTCTGTTCTGGTCTTATCCATATCTATTCTGTCTTTTTTTTTTTTTTTTTTTTTTCATTTTTTGTCCTCCAGTGAAACCATGTCCCAGACATTCTACACTGGGATGATTCTGTTTTCTGCTTCTGTTCCAACTAGCTTTCAGTTAAGATGGTAGCACATATTGGTTTATTTGCTAAGAAAACTTTCTTCTCTAAGATTTTCTTCACAAGTTTTATAGCCAATTACTTATATAGTAGCTTATCATCATTGTATTAGCATTCTTTATGTGCCAGGTACTAGTTTTAGCTCTCACAATATATAACCTAGTTATTTCTCACAGTAATTCTTTACTGTATAAACCTACCCACCCATTTTTTTCCGAGAAAGATGGTGAAGCACATTGAAGTTATGTAATTTACCAATGACTACACGGTAGTACACCTGGGATTATGACCCACTCAGTTTAGCTCTAGAGTTTGAGACTGTGGATATAACCATTATACAATGTTCTCATCATCATATTGTTTTTCTTTTAATTTCATTCAGGAGGCCCTCTAATCTCTAACCCTATGATTTTTCATTTTCCTTATTATGAGTTTAATCATTCTCAATGAACATTTTCAATGGTCTGTGCACAGACTTGTGTTAGAGCTCATTCAGTTGTGTTAATGATTGAGTGCAGTGAACTCTGCCAGGGATAGTGATATTGATGAGGTAGATTTTGAACTGGGTCTTAAAGGACTGCATGAGATGTTCAGGGAAAGTTGTGAAGACAAAGCATACTGGTAATTGGACAGACACAAGCAAAATCACAAGCTCATACACTATCCTGTCATACACAGGAGTTGTGATAAGCTGAGTATAGCCAGCCAAATTGTAGTGACTGTGGGCAGCAGTGGGAAAAGTCCAAGAGTAATTTATTTCAAGGCACAGAGTTAGATATAGTTGAGCAGTACTTAGATTTTACTTAGCCTGTATTTCTCTTGTTTTTAATTTCTTTACAGACAGAAACATTTCCCTCACTACCTTGTACAGAGGAGTAGTGTTAAGGGAAGGTTAAGAGCATTCGGTCCAAAAATAATTAGACCTGAGTGTATAATTCTTTTTCTTTTCCACTTAAAATCTATGTGACTTTGGATCATTTCTTAATATTCATTTGCATTGTGGGGAAATTAACCTCACTTATTATTAATAAAGATCAATGCTTTCAATTCTAGGTGACTAAAACACTACTGGAACTTTCACAGAACAGAGAAGATAGAGAACACCTTTAAATAAGTAAATAGGGCAAGTTATTTGATGATTTTTTTTTATCACTTTTTACTTAATATCCCTTGAAGTTATTTTTTAGTCTTCTTTTGGAAATAGGACCTAGTGCAAATTTATGGGGGGCGGGGAACATTTTCTGACAAAGTGTAAATAGATTCAGATCATGCAATAAATTACTAAAACACTACAATAAAGGGATTCATATTACTACTTTGTATACTCTCTAAGGCAGTTCTGTTCTACCTCTGCTTTCTACACACTCTTCAAATCCTTTTAACCTAAACATCCCATTTTTCTTACTAGCCTATTCAACTGGCAACTTGAATCTCAAAGTCCTTAACGTCCCATCTTAAACCATGCCACAACTGGCTGAGACACTAAGTGACCAGCAAGCAATAGTGTCCCTAATAAAGTATTCCAAAATATTTTTCAATTAAATATACTGGGGGTAACAATCCTTTCTAATAAAAGAGTAATATGCAAATTGACCAAACTCTGCCACGCCCACAAGCCAAGCCCACAAGCCAACCAGGAGCGAATATGCAAATAAACCCCAACCGAGATGGCTGCGGCCACAGAGAGCAGGAGGGAGGCTTGGGTTTCCCCAGCAATGGAGGAAGCCAAGCTTTCCACCTGCCCTGGCTGGCCCAGGCTTCCACTCAAGGGCTAACAAGTTCATCGATGATAGAAGATAAATAAATCCAAACAAAAATGGCTGCAGCCATGGAGCAAGCAGGAGGCTTGACTCCACTCCAGGCTACAAATTTTCAATTATAGAAGATAAATAAATCCCAACAAAAATGGCTGCGGCCATGGAGCGAGCAGGAGGCTTGGCTCCACTCAAGGCTACAAAGTTTCAATTATAGAAGATAAATAAATTCCATATACCAGGGCCTCCACTTGGGTCACCAGGGGCATGGCCAGCCTGAAAACCACCATAGGCTCCTCGCCCAGGCCACCCCACCCTGATCTGGGACACCCTTCAGGGCAAACCAGCTGACTCCCACCCATGCACCAGGCCTCTATCCTATCTAATCCTATCTAATAAAAGAGTAATATGCAGATTGACCATTACTCCAACACACAAGATGGCTGCCCCCATGTGGACACAAGATGGCCACCACAAGATGGCCAGCCAAGGTGGGCAGTTGGGAGGGACCAGGTCTGCAAGGTTGGGCAGTTGTGGGTGATCAGGCCAGCAGAGGAGGGCAGTTAGGGGTGACCAGGACTGCAGGGGTGGGCAGTTAGGGGCAAACAGGCTGGCAGGGGAGCAGTTAGGCATCAATCAGGCTGGCAGGGAAGTGGTTAGGGGCAATCAGGAAGGCAGTCAGGTGAGCAGTTGGAAGGCAGGCAGGCGAGCAGTTGGGAGCCAGCAGTCTTGGATTGTGAGAGGGATGTCCGACTGCCCGTTTAGGCCCAATCAGGCAGTCGGACATCCCTCGAGGGTCCCAGATTGGAGAGGGTGCAGGTTGGGCTGAGGGACACCTCTCCACCCCCCCGTGCATGAATTTCATGCATCGGACCTCTAGTGTTTAATAACATTATATAAATTGCAGATGTACAATCTTATAATACCACATTTATATACTCTATTGATTGCTCATCACCCTAAGTTTAAACTCTTCCCAAAACACATTTTTTAAGTAAGCACCTACATTTGGTTCTTGAAAGAAGAGTGTTAATAATATTAGTTTAGAAGAAATGAAGAAAGAGAAACTGATTTCAGCAGGTGTTGAAGTATATCAAATGTGTATCATGAATCATGAGATGACACCATAGCAAGGATTGGCCCATCTTAATTAGAATCAACCTCCTAATATAATAATGCCTCACACTTTCAGGGCACAATCTTATATTTTGTGCATTTATTGAATTTTAAATTTTATTATATTTTATATTTTCTTGAGCAGGTGAAATTTCCTTGAAGGTTTGATATGGTATATTTTCTTTTTCATCTTATATGACATATAGTTTATTAACTAATACAACAATCAGTTAAGTGAAGACAGCTCTTTGTACTGATTTAAATACCTATTTATATTGTGATTAAAAAACACAGAACAGGTGAATTTATCTAAGGGCACTGACCTATTAAACTCTCCTTATTTGGTATGTAATTTCATAAATGTATGTCATAGCACACTAATGACAGATTATGAAAAGAGTTGCAAAATATGCCTTCAAGCAGGAGCTTTGTGTGAAAAAAAATAAACTGTGTAATTGAAAGTTTTCTAAGAGTACAGTCTTAAAGTGGTTATATTTTAAAATAATTATGTAAACATAATTAAGTTTCTTCAAAACATTAATTTACTTGATGTACTTAATTGCCTTCTATTATATTTTTTAAATTTACTTTTGAGTTCAATATTGTTTATCTACAATTAAGTAGAAAAAAATAAGTTTACTCAGCCCATCTGTTTTTATCTAATAGCACAATTAGACAAGTTCATTGCCCTGAATATTTTCAAGGTAATAAAATGTAAAAGATAATAATAATATGTTAACATATCATTTAAATGTTATAGCACATTCATGTAATACATGTAATATATGTATTACTATGAAACAAATACTCTAAGTGTGACTTGGACTACAATTTTGTATAGCAATTTGCTTAATTTGTTCTTCTATCCTTGATATTAGTTGATAATTATACTTTCAGTTATTAAACCAGTATTTATTCAATTTAGATAATAGACTTTAATATACCATTGTTATACTTGTTTCTAAATAAGGAATATAATCTTGTGATTATTATCCTAAAAATTAAATGTTACCTCTACGTGATTATTCTAGAATGCTTAAAGTCTGAATCACTTCAAATATTTCCTTCAAGGACTTGAAAAAACTGAATCTGAATCATAAGGCCATACTTTTTTACCTGTAGCATTAATTAATGTGAGAATGTCAACTTCAGCTATCCTCTGCTGAGACTGATCTACATTTTGATTTTGACCCATTAAATAATTGTGGGGCTGTTGTTTTAATTGATTTTAATATTTATCTAAAAGGATATTAATATAACTGATGAGCTTGATGAAGCTTTGAAGTAAAAATCTGTTTAAAACCATAGATATAAAATACCTCTTTGTTCTTAGTTGAAATAAATAATCAGAAATCCAAAGACAAAGAAAGCAAAAGAGTACTTCTGTTATTAAATACCTAACTAATCATGAAATACTAATCATGAAGCTCAATCTTTTTATTTTACAGTGAAGAATTCATCAAATTCCCCAAACTCAGCCTTTACCTGGTTGCCATATGGAAGCCATGTCTCAAACATGTTGTCTAGGGTGGTTTATACAATACCATGTACTGTGCCATAACAAAATAGTCCTAAAACTCACTGAAAAATTTTATATCAAATTTGTTTTCAACATCTAAGTGTGAGGTGAAACTTGTGCGTACTATTATCATTTTGAAATCACCTAGGAATTTCATTCAAAATCTACTTTGCCTTACAAAATGAGAGCAGCAAAAGTACAGAAGTATTTTCCTTCCATGCATTTTTCAATAAGAAAGCTTAGAGAACAGAGTCTGGGGGAGTTCTTGTTAGAATGGATACAATATTATCCTATACTAGAGTCCTGGTGCATAAAAGTAGTGCACTCGGTGTGGGGGGTGGGGTCTCTCAGCCCAGCCTGTGCCCTCGGGGGCAGTCGGATCATCCTTAGCATTGCCATGGAGGCTGGAGAGTCTCCCACCATGGCTACTGCGCTTGCCAGCTTTGAGCCCTGCTTCTGGCTGAGTGGTGCTCCCCCTGTGAGAGTGCACTGACCACCAGGGGTCAGCTCCTGCATTGAATGTCTGCCTCCTGGTGTCAGTGCACGTCATAGCAACTGGTTGTTCTGCCGTTTGGTTGATTTGCATATTAGCCTTTTATTATATAGTATAATAATAAAAGGCTAATATTCAAATTGTCCCCTTGACTGGGAGTTTGACCAGGGGGTGGGGCAGCCAGACCCCACCCATGCATAAATTTGTGCACGGGCCTCTAGTTTTGTTAGAATTATAAAATGATTTCTGTACATCTAGTGAGAAAAATATTGCCTTTGAGATTACATAGTTGTATACTATGTTCTCTGACACTACATACTAACATACAGACCAAACAACACATGAATTTTGATTATTAGTATACAGTACACTTAGAGGCGGAAACTGGTATTATATAAGAAAACTGGACATCAAGATAATAGGAAGAACTTTTCCACTACAAAGTTTAGAGATATGTAACCAAGAATAATTAATAGAGGGAGTATGAAAGAATTTAGGAATATATTCAATGATAGACAAGATCTCAGTGTTTCTGATTTTCCCACAAAGTTGAAACACTGGACTACATAGACTCTTATTCCTACTGAAGTCTTCTTGTTCTCAATCCTATTGAAGTCAGTTTTCAAAAAGAACACTTCCTTTTCCTGATTATCACATCAGAGCAAGTAGGAGCTGACATAGTAGGGCTGGTTATCCATTTGAAGAGTTTGCCCCCAACTGGGCTCTTTACAGTTTAATGGGAAAGGTAGGGAAGCAATTAGAAACTAGTTCTTCCAACACCAGCGATGTATCTTGGAGCCCTCTGTGCTGTCTAAAAATATTTCCCATGCATGGCAATTAAAAAAACCATTGGGAGCCTATTGCCTAGTGAGTCAGAAGAGACCTGTTAAAGAAGGTGGGTAGGATGTGGCTTAAGTGTGTCATGGGGAAGCTACAGTCATGGGAAGTGGAAACAAATGGGGGAAAATGTCAAGATCAGAATAAAAACTCACTCTCAAAAAACAGTTTAACAAATATAAATAACAATTAACCTATATTATTGACTAAAACTATATCCGTATTACCTCCAAGTCACTCTACTCACAAATTAATCTGTTTTTTTCACTGTTGTATTCATGTTGAGAAAAGAGTCTTATGTTATTTTATTTACTGCTCATTCAAGCACAACCCTCACACTCCACCCTATATTTCTCATTGTACTCCATAACATTAAGTCTCTTTCCGAAGAGAATGGTTAATGTGGAAATAAAAGTGAATCCTGGTGCTTAAATGTCATTAGAGTGTTTGTAAAACTCTGTATGCTACATTTGCTACACATAAATGAGGTACATATGTTAATGATGTTAAATCAGACTAATTTTGTTAGATACTTCTCTGAAATAGTAGAAAAACTTACAATATGGGCACATTTTAATGGAAGCTATTTTTTAGGTTTAATAAAATATTTATTAAGGTAGTAACACAAGATGAATCATACAAGAGCTCAGTAAAGACAAAAACAAACAAAAAGAGAGTGTTGGGAATGGCAATAATGCTGCCAATTAAAAAATATGTAAATAATTTTACTACCCAAAAGTGATTTGAAAAACCATTTGAATCTGAGCATGGAACATGGTTGTAGTAATCTTTTTGAACTGTATACTAAAGTGATAGGTAACTAGTGTTCTATTCCTCTTGAGGAGGCGAGTCCTAGATCCCAGATGGCAAAAAGCCTGGAACCCCTGCCCACTGAGTTCTTAGACCCTTAAGTCCTTTGTAGAAAACAGTAAGGAGATAATCAGCATTTTAGATTATGTGGGATTGTGTTGCTCAAACAAAAGAACTTCAAAATGGTGTTAAGACAAATAGGCATTTATTTTTCACTCTTATAACAGTCCAATATGATGTTCCTAGTGGCAAGGCAGTTTTGTTCAATAGACTAAGTTAGGGCTCCAGACTATTTCATCTTAGAGTTTGCTATCCCCTAGGATTTGTGGGTCTTGTAACTGGAAGAAGAGGAACAACCAGATGTTCATCATACTGCTACTCACATGTTTTGGTTGAAAACTAGACAACATAGCCACAGCAGGAGACCAGGTGGAATAGAATTGCTCAGATACCCGCGCTGGGCACCAACACGCCACTCAGAATTCACACTAGTTACCAAACCTTGCTCTTGAGAATTCTTTCTGCCCCTGGTATGTATAACAAAGGAACTGAATATAAATAAGTGATCATAATGCCTTGGAGTGTTAGAGTTTAAGAAGCAATGTGGGTTCTATAAGAAAACAGTTACAGTTTTAAGATAATTTAATGATAAAATTATATACAAAGGGAACCAAAAATTAATATTTTATTTCCAAATTTTCTTTGACACAGTCCCACAGAATAAAGTAACAACAAATTAAAGCTTCAAGTAACATAATAAGTTAGAAATATTCTAGTACCAATCTTTCAAATCAAACTAAATGTGTCATCTTGGATAAATCACTACATATTTCTGATTCTACTGTTTAATCTAAACCAAATGCTAGAGGGTTAAATTAGCTCATATCTAAACTTTTGAGTATTTTTTATTTTATAATTGAGAAAATGGTTTATCATTGATATAAAAATGTAACTAACAATTAATTGTTTTTCACTGTAAAAAAGCCTGGGAGATTTGTATATAATCAAAGCCAAGATTTAGTCTGCAATCATGTGCCAGTCATTATTCCAAATGCTTTATTTTTATTTATTTACACATCACAATAGCTCTAGTATTATTATCTTCATTTTACATATACACACATTTATGTATGATGTCGAAGGTGTTCAGAACAGGCCTTAGCAAGATGTGCTATTTTAGTGAATTATTTTGAGCTGAATGGTAATCAAGACACTTTGGGCTCATGAGAAACATTTACCTCTCCCTTAAAGAATTTAAATTTGGGGCCTTGCCAAAAAACTGAGCATAACTCGGGTAGTGTGTCACTTTGAGGAAAAAACATTATTTTGTGATATTTATAGTTTAAATAACATAAATGTATAATTGTTATATATAATTTTATTTAATAAACCAAAAACTAAATATTTAACTTACCTGCTTAGTGACTTCTTTGTTCATCTATCAGTCGGTTTCTTTTGTTGGTCTTGATATTATTTAGCTTGTGTGGGGTGCCGTGAACTAAGATAAGTGAGGGGGAGGGGGAATTCTTTAACTAACCTGCTTATTAGTGACTTTTTTGTTGCTGAATTTCATTGGCTAAATCTTCAATTAAAGGTTGGTATTTTGTACACTTCAGGCCCAAGCAAGCGCTACTAACTTCATCTGTCAATCTGTTTCTTTTGTTGGTTTTGATATTATTTAATGCTGAGAATAAGGCCTCACAAAAGTATGTAGAGGGAAAAATTGTGAGTAAAGTCATTGCTATATTTTTCAGGGTGCTAAAAGTGTCTGGTAGTCAGTTCCAGGCACTCCAAATTTCCTGTTCGTAGTGGCACTCCTCTTGATTCTCCAAGCGGCACCTTTCCAGATTCTCAAGCTTTGACCTCAAGTCGACAAACACCTGAGCCCAGATACTGTCTTGAAATTCTGCAAGTTGCATCTCCAAATCATCAATTTGCATCCATTGGAAACCATTTAATTCCAAACTACTGTAGACTACTACATCAGGATACTTAATTATTTTCATGGTCTGTTCTAGACTTCTAAATTGACTAAATCTATCACTAAACTGGTCAAGTAATGAATCTAAAACATGCTTCATATGCAAGAGTTCCATTTCATTTTGTACAGCTGCACTGGCCTTCTCAAAATACTTTATTACTCGAGGAAAATACTTATAAGTTTTAGTTTCTACATCTCGCTTGAAAATTTTAACTTTACTTTCGAAAGCTTTTATGTATCCAAACATAACGTCAATACTTTTGCCAAAACCTTGTAACTTTAAGTTCAGCTCATTAATATGAACAGAGAGATCTGTAAAAAACATCAGGGTGTTGACCCACTTATTATCATTAAGCTGATGAAAGTTTCCCAGATCTTTATTGTCAAGAAATACCTTAATTTCTTTAAAGCACTCCACAAAGCGCTCAAGAACTTTGCCTCGGCTCAGCCGTCTTACATTATTGTACATCAGCAGTCCACTGTAGGTGGAATCAACCTCCAGTAAAAGTGCCAAAAATTCTCGCTTGTGAAGGGGGCGAGCAGCTATTAAATTAACTATTTTTGTAACAACTGACATTAAGTCATTTAAGTCGGTGAATCCTGCCTTGGCACGTAAAGCCTCCTGATGGATAATACAATGAAAAGGCACAATCGGATGTCCAATAGCTTCTGTAAACAATTTGACAAATCCGACTTTTTCCCCCACCATATTTGGTGCCCCATCTGTCATCACTGACACAACTTTAGAGATATCAATGCTTAGGTCACGAAATGTTTGTATAGCAACCTTACATATTTCGCTTCCTGATTTACTTGTTGACACTGATACTAACTTTATCAACTCTTCTCTCATTGTGAGACCATCAGAATATCGACCAATAATGGCCAACTGAGCATGTGATGTGACATCAGTAGTTTCATCAAGAGAGATCGAAAAATATTTACACTTCCTTATGTCTCTCTTTAATTGATGTTGTATGTTTGTGTTCAGTCTCATTATTCGGTCTTTTATGATATTTCTACTGAGTGGTAACTCAGATATTCTCTTAATAATTGCATCTTTATTCTGCATATCGTGAAATAGAACTGGTGCACATCTTAGGAGAGTTTCTTTAATAAATTCTCCCTCACTGAGCGCTTTTCCGTGCTGAACTATAGAGTGAGCAATGCTCAAACTTGCAGATGTTAAATTTGTAGAGCCTTTCATAAATTTAAGGATGGAATTAGATTGGCTCTTTTAAAGGTGTAGCTGCCTGGAAATGTAATCCTTCCTTTCATCCTCACGTTTTTTCCAAGAGCTGGGAATGATTAGTTTCAAAATGCCTATTTATATTCCATGTTCTGCTTACTACCGTTTCAGTACATAGAATGCAAAATAATCTGCCATTTTTTTCTGTAAAGCCATACATCTCAGTCCATGTCTCTTGAAAGGGTCGGCCACTGCTACTACCACTTCCTTTACTTAACCTTAGTTTTTTATTTTTGGGTTCTCCATCGGGGGGCAGTGACAGAAGATAGAATTATAGATAGCTTGTTAGGCCTGCAGGCAATTAGGGGTTAACTAGCCTAACTAACCACAAAATGGTGCATATAACTGTCTTTTAGGAAAGGGCAGAGTTAATAAGCAGAAATAGGGGTTAATAAGGATGCACAACAGTAACAGTGGTGAAATGGAGTCTGCACCATGGAGCAAGATGGTGTTCCTTATGTGAATTAAAATGGCTGCCGCTATTTCTAATGGCAGGAAACGGCACCCATAGCACACCACAAACCCTCGCCTCTCCCAGCCTCCCCCTCACTTATCTCAGTAATGATGATTAGAAATCCATGACACCCGAGAAAAGTAGATAATGGTTGCTATGGTTAACTGTTATTTGGTTACTGGTAATGGCAGGGCCCCCAGAGATGCATCCCCCACTGCATTCTGATCTGTTTTTGTTCATCAGTTTATGCTGTTCATTATATTCCACAAATGAGCGAGAAATCATGTGATATTTATCTTTCTCTGTCTGGCTTATTTCACTTAGCATAATGCTCTCCATCATTTCAATAAATATTTAAATTTATGTTTTTCTAGAACTGTTTTGAAATATTCTTTAAAAGCATTAAGATAAAATATTTTATTATAACCTCTCATTTTTATATTCTATATAGTCTAGCCCTCATAAAATATTTTCTCTAATTTTATTTATTGTGCTATTCCTTAAAGAGTGTGAATAATGACTTGTCAATTTATCCTCACCAACCACATGTAAGAACCCCTAAATTTACACACTCAAAAACACAATACCCAGAAAATATTTAGATATTTACCACTCATACTAAGAAAAAATACTTTTTAGAAAATTTTGCATTGTATGTATTTGTACTTGACATTGTTCTTCTTTTATATGCTAATAAGACATTTGTATTTTCCTTTCTGTGCATTCTAGTGTGAATTTGCCATTTTCTTATACTTCTTTTATAATTGGCACATTACAA